>CAJNDT010002879.1:455000-725000 GCA_905221615.1 Symbiodinium sp. CCMP2592
GCGGTGGCGGCGGTCGCGGTCGCGGTCGCGGTCGCGGTGGTGGTGGGGGTGGTGGGGGTGGTGGGGGCGGTGGGGGCGGTGGGGGCGGTGGGGGCGGTGGGGGCGGTGGTGGTGGTGGTGGTGGCGGTGGTGGTGGTGGTAGTGGTGGTGGTGGTGAGTGTCGTGCAGGTGGTGGTGGTGGTGGTGGTGGTGGTGGTGGTGGTGGTGGTGGTGGTGGTGGTGGTGGTGGTGGTGGCGGTGGTGGTCGGGGTGGGTGGCGGTGATGGTCGGGGTGAGTGGCGGTGGTTGTGGTTGTGGTGGCCATGTAGTTGTTGCTGGTGCTGGTGTTGATGCTATGCTATTGTTGTTGTTGCTACTGCTACTGCTGCTGTCGTTGTTGTTCTGGTGGTTGTATCAGCCGCAGCAGGCAGGAGGAGTAGAAGCAAAGGTAGCAGTAGCAGCACCAGCATCGGCAAGAGTTGTTGCCTCGGTGATGGCAGTGGTATCATAGCAGCAGCAACAGCAGCGGCGCAAGCACCATCAGCATTGCAAAGCACAGATTTGTCTCATTCTTCCCATTCCCCTGCTGCGCCTAGACTGGAAATAAAGTCATTCCTGCGCCTACACAGGCCGGAGAACCTCGGATGCACGGACTTCCAGGGATCCTTTGGCCATGAAGGAAGGCTCTTAACGATGCGCGTATTCGTCCACGGATTGGTGGTGACTGTGTGACGGGGCGGTTTCGAGCGCGATGCCCTAACCTCCAGAATTCAGAGACTCTGGGCCAAGGTGTGTAGAGGAACGGCAGCATTATGGACTTTCCGTGACCCTGGAGATGTCATGACATGCCGCAACTATCAAGCCTGCTGCTCGGCACTTTCGGGCTGGGTGGGTCTTCTTGATTTGTTATTCGTATTGTTCCTGTCATATTTGTACTCATGTTTCGTTAGCGCTACTAGCAGTGGTAGTAGTAGCAGCAGCAGGTATCAGCACCACTAGCCGTAGCAGTAGCAGTATCAGTAGCAGTAACAGTAGCAGTAGGAGTAGGAGTAGGAGTAAGAGCAGTAGTAGCAGTAGTAGTCGTCGTCGTAGTCCTAGTCCTAGTCCTAGTCCTAGTCCTAGTCCTAGTAGTAGTAGTCGTCGTCGTAGTCGTCGTCGTCGTTGTCGTCGAATGGGTGTATGAGATAGCAAGGTTGTCCCAAACATCCCTGGTTAGCTGCAGGCTACAATAGCGTGGAAATCGAGGGAATGGGAGCCGTTTGCTGCGAGAACGTGGACGATGATGGTCAGACATGCTATTCAACGGTCGCGGGGCTGCAATCAGGCGTTTCCATTAGTCTACTTGGAGGGTCGGGGGACTTAGTAACTGGTTATTTTAGGGACTTGTAAGTACCATAACCCCAATTAGGGTCCCTTTTAGGGTACTTATAAGTCTACTTACTACCTACTTACTAAGCCCCCCGACCCTCCAAGTAGGGTGTAGGGGTTTAAGGTGCATAGGGAAGTTCTTACGTTGCCCCAGAGCCCTGACTTGCGAAAACGCGTTTTTTTTTAGCACCGGCCATGCTCCATTCAGCGGCAAGCTCAGGGACTCCAAATTTCGTCGCTACAAAATTCTATAAACTCCTAAACCTTTAAACTTTGCTGCTCTTAGGAATTATGCTGATATTTTTTGCTTACAATACAACTTAATGGGAGTAATAAGAACATTGAGTTTATTCTGGTTCTAAGGGCGGCTAAGTAGACCCTATAATGCTTGAGCCTCTAAACCCAAAGCCCCTCAAGGAGTGTTCCGAGGATTATTGCAGGAATCCTTCATGTTTGAGCTTGAACAAAAGCGGAGCCCATCATCGGCCTTACTATCGATCCGAAGAGGTAGGATGGGATACCTAACTTTGCGCAACCCCCCCTAAACCCTAAAGCCTAAATTCCCACCCGGCCTCCTTGGGCCGTTCCGCCATCCTATAGCATGGATAACCAGTTCTGTGGCAAAGCCCTGTCTAGCTAATCTGGGGACCTGATCCGATGATAATGGTATCTTCTCAAGACGTCGAGTAGAAGCCAGAAAGTTGGAATATCATTATCGTAACCCCTTTAAGGTAAATTATGGGGGATCCTACCATTAATCCATATTCCAACTTTCTGGAGTTCCCTTTAGACTCCCTGTGCAGGATCTGATAGTCATAGTGTACCAGCGATAGCATTTTTTAGTCCCTACAGTTAGAAGGTATACTGTAATCCCAGACGATGTTCCAAGTATGAAGGCACGTATGGGTTACGTTGCAAGAAGCACGGTATTGAATGCTATAGACCTTGGCAGAAGTTTCAGTCAACTGAACATCCTTAAAACCCTCTGCTACTAAGCCAATGCCCTTGCCGTTAGCCTAGACAGACACTGTCAAGACAGTATTCTTTAACGGCTTCATGTTTAGACTCTAGATGTCCCGGCAGCTCACTCTCCACAAACCAGCCAAAATCAGAAACGTAGAAGACCCCTACATTTCCCATTTTGACTCCTTCCCTGGCTACTAGAGGACCCGGAAACCACCCGAAATAAGAAATGTAGCCCCTACGTGTCTTTTTTGGCTCCTGCACTGTGCCCTGTAGGCTTAGGACCTGGAAACCACGCAAAATGAGAAACGTAGCCCCCTACGTTTCTTGTTTTGGCTCCTGCCCTGTGCCCTAGGCTTAGGATCTGGACACCACCCAAAATAAGAAGCGTAGCCCCCTACGTTTCTCATTTTGGCTGCTGCCCTGCCCTAGGCCAGGCTTAGGACCTGGGAACCAAAATCAGAAACGTGGCCCCCTACATTTCGTATTTCAGGGTTTTTTGAGGCTTGCGAACGCCCGAATTCAGAAACTAACCACCCAGCCAAATACGAAATGACCCTACGATGTCGGGTACCCTTCATTTCTTAAGTTTTGGGCTTTTCGTGCTATCCGGCTGACGTGGCCCCTACGTTCCTTCTCCGCCATTTCTTGTACAGTCTGTACAGTGATTGCACTGTACTAACGGGGAAGGCGACGCACCCGGTATACAAATGTAAAGCCTACTCCCGGCGCACCCTGAAGTGCCGTAAGGAAAGAGAGGAACATGCCAAACTGCAAAGCTCCTGTGCCAGACCTCAACAGTCATGCACTTGAAGCTATAAGTATAGGGATATAAGTAGGGTAACTATACTTATAACCCATATTAGGGGACTTATAAGCCTACTTATAACTACCCATGAACCTCCAAGCAGAAGTCAGCTACACATTGAGCTTTACGACGCTGAAACGTGAAGCCAGAAGCGCTTGTGAACGCCGACCAGGCCGACTTTGAACTTGCCGGCCAAGACAGGAGAGAAGCCCCCCGGAGTGGTAATCTTCTGGAAAAGGGTTTAGGGTGTAGGGTTTAGGGCCAAACAGTATATGCTTTGGGCCCAATGTACCCATATAGGGAGTACTTTAAGGCCAATGTATATACTACTTAGGTACATGGACCCTTAAGGATTTTCTGAGGTTTCTATACGGGATAAGGTTTATGGGTTCGTGGTTTGGGGTACATCAATTTGAGACATGGGTTGAGTAGAATGATCATGGCACGAAGTCTCTAAGATTGAAGAGGATGTGGATAAGTGATGATCAGTTTCAGACACGGGTTGAGTAGAATGATCATTGCACGAAGTCTCTAAGATTGAAGAGGATGTGGATAAGTGATGTTTAAAGTTGCTGGTTTCTGCTTGAAAGACTCAAAAGACTCTGAACATAGAGCGCAGTGCCCACTGTGGACTTTGTGGTCGACATATACAATCTACCTCGGGCCATGTGAACCCCAAACCATCAACCCTAAACTCCCTGCAGCAGAAGCCCAAAAGTTGGAAACCCTATAGCCTCAACCCTTAATTAAGAGTAATGTATAGGGAATCCCAGCACTACTTGGCCTTAATCCGGTTTCCAACTTTATGGGAAACTCCCTAGCCCTAAACTCCCTAAACCCTAAACTCCCTAAGCCCTAGACCCTAAACCCTGAACCCTACGCTACAGGGTCAAGGGTCAGTTTGTCCTAGGTCACCCCGAACCCATTGCCCTTGCTAATGTAGGAACCTGATTAAGAAACCTGGGCCTATAACCCCAAAGTAGTAGGATGCATATAAGGAACCCCAACAAAGGCCCAAGGTTTCTTAATCAGGTTCCTGCATCATCAGACATGGAAGGACTAGGAACCCTCAGGGGTCCATGGTACCTTTCTAGTATGTACCTTAGTCTTAAGGCAGTCCCTATATAGATACTGCGGGGCCAAAGTATCTACGATTTGGGTCCTGGACCAGTTGAAAAAGGCACATGGGTGGTTGTCAAAATTAGGGTCCCGTTTTGGGTGCCCTAAATAATAGGTGCCGTACTACAAATGGGACCCAAGAAGGAACCATAATTTCGACAACACCCACATGTTCAAGAGTTTTGGGTTTTAGACGTCGGCGTTTCGGTCTTCTGGGATAGGATATCTTTGACTTCCCCAAAAGGGTCCTATGTAGCGATATAGTAGAATGTAGGGTTTCCATCTTAGGAATTACGATTATGACTTAGGGATGTATCCCCCATAACAATACATAGGACCCTTTGACTTCAGAGTTCTAGATCCGCAGTGTTGGTTTCTCTTGAGGAGTTCCTAAGGTTTAGGGTGTAGGGTCTAAACGAAAGTTGCCGGGGAGATCCTATACTTCGAGCTAGCCCCCAGGAGGATCCGAAAAGTAAAGACCTTAATGGGGGTTCCTGTAAAGTACCCTTAGTAAAATAGGGCCCCAACTTAGGGGATCTACTTTCTAGATCGGTTTAAGGGCTTCAGGATTTACGGTTTAAGGGTTTTAAGGGCTTTAAGGGGTTAAGGGTTTAGGGGTTGAGGGTTTCACCCTGCTTGGAGGTCCGTGGGTAGTTATAAGTAGGGTTATAAGTAGGCTAACTATACTTATAACCCATGTTTGGGGACTTATAACCCCACGTATAGTGCAAACTACCCCTGAACCTCCAAGTATCACCATGTGACCTAGCCCCACTGACCACGTGGTGATGCTACCTCAACACAAAGGCCTCTCAATCCTACCAGTGACTAGTGCTTCTTGTCTGGAGGCTGCAGATACTGTGTGCTCTGGTGACGTTTGTTGCATGGGCTACCAGACGTGCTACAGCGGCGAAGCCCGAAACGTTTCATCGATTTCTTGCAAAGGACACTTGGGCTTCGTCTTGGACGTGCACTGGAGCGGTCTGGGGTGTAAGGCTATAACTAGGGTTTGGATGCATATACAGTTCATAGGTGTGCTCGGATTCTCGTTTCTGTCTGCAGCATAAGGATACACACATCTAATCTGTTTGGCTTCTAGTTCGGAATGTCAGGATACCAGACATGCTACCAGTGGGTGACCTACTTGAGCGGAGATGTGGTCTGCGATGCCGACGCCCCGACGGAGTTTCCTGGTGACAACCACGGCGGCACCTGTGCGAACAGTAATACAAAATTCTTTTTCTCAGAGGGCGATGGCACACACTGTGTCCAATGCTTGGGCCAAACTTCATGCAAGGATGCCCGGTGGTTTTTCCCAGAGAATCTTTGTCATGGTTGGGTAACCTTTGACATGTTCATGGGTACTTAAACTTAAAACCCAGGCAGGAATAAGAATGATAACTTTTGATACTATCCCAACCATGAACTACATATCCCAACCCTGAACTAGGAATGCCAACGTGTACTTCTTCTGCCGCGACGGACAAGGAGGCGATGCTTGCGAGGCTATGGTAGTCACTTTGGAAGCAGGTGCCTGGCACTCTTAGCCAACAAAAACCCTAAACTCCTAGACCCCTAAACCTCCAGAGCCCTGAACTCCTAAACACTAAACCCCTAAACCCTCAGACCCCTAAAACCTCGAAAACCCCTAAACCCAAAGCCCCTAAAGCCCCCCAACCCCCCCCCCCCCCTTACCCCCTAAGGTGCCTGCATCGAGTTTAACCTGACGAAAGGATCCGGGGAAGGCGAAATTCGCGTGAATCGGCAAGGCAGCTTGGGTTTAGAGGCCTTTACGGTTTAGGGTTTAGGGGGTACATTATAATACTATATTTATAGTAAGGAGCCGCCAAAACCCTATTCTAAATATGAAGGACCCTACATTATGCCATACAATCCCTGGGTTTGGAGTACCATACTTGAATACTTTTTTGGGGGGTACCTGTTCCTTAAAGGAACCATTCTTAAATACAAGTCTATACTTTTTCTCCCTGGTTACTTCAAAGTCCAGGCAGCGGCTCCAACCAGGCGCTTTGTTTCCCGGCTACTCTAGAAGGTTTACAGGGTTTAGGGTTTAGGGTTTTTTTTTGGTTTAGGGTTGCTGCTGTTGAGCATCTTCGCCAGGATAGTCACTAGCCACATCTTATCTAACCCACTGGCCTACTATTTAGGTAGCTGGAGCCCGAGGGCTTTTGTATGCCAATACGTTTCATGGTTGAGCAATACGCTTGAAGCTCAGAGAGAAAAATGTGGCCCAGGTTTCTTTACAGCGACGGACCAGGTGTCAGCCACTACCTGGAAAGGCGATGGCTGCACAGAAAGAGACGACGCCTCCAACAATTGCAACAGCAGATGGAGACCCGGTTGCCATTGGAATTAGGGTGCTGACCTTTTAGTTTCCCTGCCGTGGCTATGTGCTCCGGGTGTTGAGGATGGTGGTGTTCATGTTCATGTTGGTGATGAAGACAGTGATAGCTAGAAGGAAGTCCGAGGCGCCGCATGCTGTGATGTTAGAACGGGAAGAGGGTGATCATTGAGCCATCTTACCTGTTGTTCCCACTTGCACTGCACTTTCTCAGCGAAAAGGCTCGCTGAAAGTCTCGTGCTCTGTGATGTTTGCAGCAACGCCAACCTAAGGGCTGGCAATGTGCCAAGCTGCGTGGACCGGCTTTGCTGTGAGATTCCGGTTGCAACCGGACAGCGGTTGGAGCAGTACACGAACTGCACCGCATGCTGCACACCCAAACCTCCAACAACATCCACGACTACGACCACGACTCCTGCGCCCACGACGACAACGACGACGCTGGCACCGACGACTACAACAACGTTGGCCCCTACGACGACAACGACTACCACAACGACACTGGCACCGACTACAACAACTACACTGGCCCCTACTACAACTACGACAACGACTCTAGCACCGACGACAACGACTACCACGACGGCACCGGCACCGACTACAACAACTACACCGGCCCCTACCACAACTACAACTTTAGCACCAACTACGACAACAACGACTCCCGAGGAAACTACCTCCACCACCACATCTACGTCGACACAAACGACGCTTCCTGACGTAACCACGACTCCAACGCCTACAACCACGACACCAGCACCGACGACCACAACTCCAGCACCAACAACGACGACTCCAACTCCCACAACCACGACTCCAACTCCTACCACCACGACTCCAGCGCCGACGACCACAACTCCAGCACCAACAACTACGACTCCAACTCCCACAACCACGACTCCAACCCCTACAACAACGACTCCAGCACCGACGACAACAACTCCTGCGCCAACCACAACAACGACTCCTGAGGAAACTACCTCCACCACCACATCAACATCGACACAGACGACACTTCCTGACGTCACCACAACTCCGGCGCCAACAACCACAACTCCAACACCTACAACCACGACTGCAGCACCGACGACCACAACTCCTGCCCCAACGACCACGACTCCAACTCCTACGACCACGACTCCAACTGCAACAACCACGACTCCAGCGCCGACGACCACCACTCCGACACCAACAACCACGACTCCAACTCCTACGACAACGTCACCAGCGCCGACGACCACGACACCAGCACCTACAACCACGACCCCAACACCTACCACCACGACTGCAGCGGCACCAACCACGACGACAGGAGCAGGACCCACGACAACCACTCCGAAAAAGCCTTACTATGGCAAGTACTACGGCAAGTACTACGGCAAGTACTATGGCAAGTACTACTATGGAAGGCGGGGCCGTTTGCAAATTTGGGCACCTGCCACCGTAAACGTTCGTCATCAACCCTTGTTGTTGGCTTGCACGCACAAGTTCGCTGGGGCAGCGTATGCATTGGTATTTGGCCGCACAAGCGATTGTAGTGACCTTCGGCCCTGTGATGTTGCAGTCGTTCAGAGTCTACTCAACCCATCCAGATGACTGTGAGAGCCAAGCCCAAGCCAAAACAGTGACCGTTGCACGACCAATCATAAGCAAATATACTAGTTTTAAAACCATACGTATATCACCATAATTACCTATATCAGGGCACCCTAGTTCTCTTCCCAGGGCAACACCAAAGTAGTTCATAGCTGCATGCGCAGAGAGGGCGGACACAATGCACTATTGTATGTTATGTCTTGCGTACACGTACAGGCGACACATGTGATTTGGTACAAAGACAGTCACTAACCGACTTGTAGTGCGCATACATATGAAAGATCTGCATACGTGTAGGCATGCATATGCATATACACATCTTTGCATCCTTATATGTACCCCCCAACCCTAAACCCCAACGATAGCTGTCCCAGAATCAATCAACAGCACCCTGGCCGGCCAATATAATTAGATTAAGCTTCTGAAGGTACCACCCTCACCATCGCTGCGCAAGTTGGTGCCCAGGAAGCCGAACAGTTTTGAGTTTTGAGGGCATGTACTTAGAGGACCATGGGACTTAGTAAGTAGGGTTATATGTAAGGTAACTGTAGTTATATCTACTTTTAACCCCGATTAAGCTACTTCTAACCCTACTTACTAAGTCCCATGATCCTCCAAGTAGAGTTGCAGAATTTTTGGGCTCTACAGCAGCTCCCACTGAGTGTTCTTTGTGACTTTGATCTTTAAGGGCTCATGTAATTACTGGTCCAAGAGCATAGTGATAGGGTGTAAGTCTACGCCTCGGGCGCAGAGCTCAGGGCAAGATTAAGGTTTGGTGTTTCGGATGTCAGCTGCAGGGTTTAGGGTGTAAAGGTTACTGCTGAAGATTTAGTTGTTCGTGGTTTTAAGGCCTTATGCCTGCAGCTAGCAACGTCAAGGGGGGGGGGGCTGTTTCTTGAGAGGAGAGGAAGCTAGAAATCACCGGATACGTCTCGGGCTGTATCAGCACATGGGCCATGATGGGTGATATATCCTATATGCACGGTAACAACAAGTTCCCGATAGTCCCCTACAGAATCTCATAGGAGATCATGTGTCGTCGTCTTTAACGGCTAAGGCTTAAACAGATCCAAGGTAACAAACAACATCCCATGACATTGCGTACTCTCAGGCTGCGGCTTTCACTCTGACACATTGTACGTACCCTAAACCCCAAACCCTAACCCTAAACCGCTGCGTGTCAAGGACCATAAGTCGCTGTGTTCAGTGCAAGTCGTGTAAATCGGAAGCCTCACGCCGGCACGCGCGAACACTTCAACCCTGCCTTCAGGGTTCATCGGTTCTCCTTACCCTGAGGGTCCAAGTACCTATATAGGGACCACATTAAGCCAATGCATATACTATAAGAGTACATGGACCCTTAGGGTTACACAAGGTGCAAGTGGCAGCCGCCCTTCACTTGGAAGTGGACGCCACCGTGCTGGGGCTGTACCACCGGAAGCTCACACAGCATTCGGGGTTATGGCACGTGGCGGGTTTGGAGAATCCTAAAGAGCTGCAAAGTCTTTACATAGTCTCTGCCCGTGAAGCTGAAATCTGAAGCATCGGCATGTGGCATGACAATCACCTGCAGGTACAAGCGTAGCTACAAACAGCAGCAACAGCAGCAGCAACAACAGCAGCAACGACAACAGCAACAGCTACAGTACTACTACGTAAAACGTATTAATACGTACTACGAACTACCTACTACAAAGTACTACTACTATCACCACCACCACGACGACGACTGCTACTACTACGACTACGACGACGACTTCTACTACTACTACTACTACTACTACTACTACTACTACTACTACTACTACTACTACTACTACTACTACTACTACTACTACGACTACGACTACGACTACGACTACGACTACGACTACTACTGCTACTCCTACTACTACTACTACTACGACTACGACTACGACTACGATTAGTACTACTACTCCTACTACTACTACTACTACTACTACAACTACTACTACTACTACTACTACTACTACTACTACTTCGAGCAACCACTACGACGACGACGAGTACTAGTACTACTACTAGTACTACTGCTACTACGACGACGACGGCGACTACTACTACTACTACTACTACCACTATTACTACTACTACTACTACTACTACTACTACTACTACTACTACTACTACTACTACTACTACTACTACTACTACTACTACTACTACTACTACTACTACTACTACTTGTTGGTCTTACGAATATCGTAAACGTCACGAGTATGATGTTTACAATGCCATCATGTTGATGATTATGACCGTCGCCCAATATAGCAAAAGTAGCATACATATGTGTTGTCGCTATTGTCGCTTTCCTAGCCCCGGTCCTGCTGAACCTTGCTTTTACGTTTCGTTCCAGTAAAACTAATTATTCAAGCCCCCTATATCATATAGTACCCTTATGGGTCCCTTATAGAACCCTTTAGAGGAACCCTATTCTAATTACGCCCCTAAACCCTTACAGACCCCATTCGGAAAGTCGTCTAGAGGCCAAGAGCTACTAGTCCGAGGCTCGGTCTTTCTACCATCGATGTTTACATGGCGTGGTGGTGTTCTGGTCCGGTGTTCATGGGCTTTATCGTGTTGTACGGGTTTTGTTGCGTTATGACGTTTTACATGTAAGTTAGTTGTATAGTTGGACAGTATGCATTAGTCGCAACCATGTACTGAAAGCCGTGCTTGCAACTATCTTTAGGCTGAGCCTGCAATCACTTTTGCTGAGGCTGTGGGGTCTAGGTAAGAACATCGGAATTTCATGCCCGTGCGCCAAGGAAAGTCGCAGCTTGCACGCATGTTGGCACCGCAAAACTCTGGCGGGAGGGTCGCATGCATTGGTCTTCTGAGGTGAAGATGCTCCGGAATGTAGGCTACTGTAGGGGCCTTACTACCTATACTATTTTGGGGGTTCCATATTACAACTATGGTATACTGGGCCCCAATGCCCTATTCTAATTATTAAGGCCCCTACGTCAAACTGGTTGTTGCTTCCGAGCTGGCTAGACCGCTCGCCCCCCGAAGCACCCGACTAGCTACACTCAGAAGATCCACCCCAGTTTCCGGGCAGTTTGTACAGTATGTTCTGGAGGTGAGTCAAAAATTGAAACTACAGTATGTGTTGGGCAGTTAATGTGATTGGACATGTAATGAGGGATGAGCGCACGCGTGCCGATGCTTCAGGGGGATAGGGTGAAGTGTGAATCTCTACGATTGTTTCTACGGTAGACGGGACAGCCTGGCTGGGTTCTAAGTCCTCACGACCCAAACCGAAACTCAAATAGGCTGCCCCCCCCCCCCCCCCACCCCCTACCGCTTGAGCATTAATGGCTAAACCCTGATGGTAGCAAAGAATGAGGCTCATGGAAATGCGATAGTAGACAGACAAGCCTCCCGGGTTGCAATGCCAAAACCGGAAACCGCTAAGACAAACGGCTGCGGAATTTAACCTGATAAGGCCATATTGGAATTCAGGGTTGATTTCCGAAGTCTGATCATTCAGAGTCCGCTTGTTCTAGGGAACTGTTTGATACAACAAGTACAGGAACCGCACGCCTCATCTCCAAATACTTCAACAAACCCCGGAGCTGTTTGGAACACGAGGCTTGTGCAGAAATCGCCTGAGGATGAGTCCCAAGAGGCGGACCTAACCCCGAAACCCTAAACCCCTAAACCCTAAACCCCTAAACTTCTAAACCCCTAAACCCCTAAACCCCAAACCCCCAAACCTTTAACCGCTACACCCTAAACCCCTAAACCCTCAACCCCTAACCCCGACCATGATTCCTAAGAAGCGGATTGGGGGTTCAACTAGAAGGCGAAGGGTCCGTGTGTGTTTGCCACCATTCGCGGTAAGGTTAGGGGATCAAGAGCTGAATATGGGGGCTTAAGTAATTGGCAAGACTGTTTTGGTGGTTCATTAGAACTGAAAATATCCCGCCCCAAAAACGCCATTCTAATTATTCAGGCCTCTATGTTAGGGCCTTAGGGCTTTGAGTTTGGGATCTTGAGGGATGGTGGTTGAGAGCGGTCGACTGTGCGGCCTGGATGTGTGTTTTTAGTGCTTTTTATTCCCTGGTGCTTACTAGGGAATGGGGGAATGGATCCCAACAGTCCCTATATACTCCCCAATAACAACTTAGTAGCTGAGTGGATACACTTTACACTTTTTGGGAGAATATTACCCGCTGTAAAACTGAGAGTGCACACTCTTTGGGACTAATGAACTCAGGAACTAAGATAATCCCCATACTCCATTCCCCCATTCCGTACTAAGGTTTCAGGGTTGATAGCCCGAAGTTGGAGGAGCTTGTGTTTGTGTGGCTTGTTCCTCATGCACAAACGCAGCGCCCAGGATAGACCCTTCTTTGAAGATGAAAGATTGTAGGTTTGGGGCTTGAGAGCTCGCGGCTGGGGGTGGCAGTAGTAGTATCACCGTAGTGGCAAGAGGAGGAGGAGGAGGCGGGGACAGGAGTATCCAGCAGTAAGAACGATGAACAAGAACAGCAGGAGTTGCTAGAGGAGAGCAGGTCGCAGGAATATCTCAACTATGGCTTGGACAGTCCTTACATCACATGTGAGGTCTTATTATAGTGTAAGGTACATTTCCTAATTAAGAGACATTGGAACCTCTGGGATACAGGCGGTAGTAGAAGCAAGGGTCAGGACCAGTGTCAGGGTAGCGGCACTGGCATTAAGCAAACCGGTTGGCATCATTGGTGTTGTTGTGGGGTTTGCTGGATGTAACCTTGTTTCTTCAGCAAATGACAAGGTGTCAATGAACACAATATGAGATCAACAGTACGATCTGTGAGCTTTGTGCCGTTGTAAACTTGTTTCAGTGGTTTAGGGTGTAAGTTCCAGGAGCCATAACATAACGGTGAACTTCTGCAACCCCCAGCTGTACATCATGCAGCTCGCAAGCCTGGAGGAAGCCTCCTCGCAACATGCGGACACAGACCTTGCTGCAGAAGGCACGAGCAGCGCCCCAACCCTGCGTCTTTAAGAGTTTCGGACCCTAAACCCTAAACCCAATGCTTGGAAGTGTATAAACCTTTGAGCCGAAGGGTCTCGGTGCTGTGTTCTGCTCTCACCCATTGTTACAAAGGCCCGTTTGACGAAGGAGGGACCATGGGTTGGAATTTAGGGCCCAGGGTATGGGAGTTTCCGAAAATTAGGGGGTATTTTATTTGGGGTCCTTACAATAAGGATCCTAGCTGCTTAGACAAAGTGCGATACCATGGAACCGGAAGTTCGGCCGCGCTTGCATTGGGGACAGGTGTTTTGAACAACTTTCACATGAGGCACTGGCGACCTTAGCCCCCTCGGAAGTCCAGCCCCTAAGAATCTGTGTGCATTATATGTTACAACAGTATCGTTTAGCATATTATGTTCTTGTATGTTATGGTATGCTATATTGTAGTATGTGATATGGTGTACTCATTAAAGTATATCATCTTACCGGACTAGGGCTGGGCGTCCAGCTTATTATCTACACCCAAACGCAAGATGCTTGATACCAGACATCCCAAGACGCGTGAGCCTCTAAACCCCAAACCCTTAAACCCTAGACCCTAGACCCTGGCCCCTAAATCCTAAACCCTAGACCCTAAACCCTTGGACCAGTCACCTCTCGTGAGAACAGGGCATTCTTGAAGAGGGACCTAGGGCTCTACTTGGAGGTTCAGGGGTAGTTATAAGTGGGGTTATGGGGGTTGCTTTAAGGGTTCTGTAGGGCTTATAAGGATTGGGCTTAGGGTAGTTATCAGTGGGGGTCGCAGGTGTCTAATATGTCGGGTTTAGGGTTTAGGGTTTAATATGTCCACCTCTTAACCCTTGAGCCGCAAAATCTAAACTAATCAAACCCTGAACTCCTAAAACCCTGACCCCTGAAATGTCGGTGTGTTACTTATAAGTCCTTAGAATAACCAGTTACTAAGTCCCCCGACATTATAGTACTCTTATAGATCCCTTATAGTAGCCCCTATAGACCCCTTTAAAAGGAGCCCTTTAAAGGGAACCCTAGGGCCCCTAACCAGTTACTCAGTCCCCTCCAAGCATGCAGGCGAGGACGACTTTTGAGGCCGACGAGCTCAGCCGCAGTCTTCCTATGTTTACGAGGACTACGGAGATTCTGGTGACAGGGTTTAGGGGTTTAGGGGTTTAGGGTTTAGGGTTTAGGGGTTTAGGGTTTTGGTTTTAGGGGTTTAGGGTTTAGGGTTTAGGGCACGTGCTTTGGAGGTTATCAGTAATCGTGGCCCCTTGGCCCTAAAGCTACTAGTCGTAAAGCTTTCGTTCCCGATTATGGCAAGGCGGTAGAGTTCACATGGCGCCTGTCCAGCTGTGTCGGATCCTGATGCGGTTTACCGGCAGCGCTCAGGATTTAGGATTGCCTCCGCAACGGTCCTAAATATGCCACATGCTGAAGCTGTCATAGAGCGGTCATGTTCATACTATAGTGGCCGAAAATAATTACCGATACTATTTCGGGAGGAGTGAGGCAGTCATTCAATCCATCAGCCAGCACATCAAGCAACCAACGAACCCATCTATCCATCTATCCACCTACCTATCTATCTACCTTCCTACCCAGGTATCTATTTGCTTGCCTGCCTGTCGGCCTGTCTGCTTGTCTGTCTGTCTGTTTGCTGTCTGTCTGTCTGTCTGTCCGTCTGTCTGTCTGTCTACACATCTACCTAACTGGGACCTAGAGTAGGCCCTTATTCCCTTTTTGTAGGGTTTAGGTTCTCTTATAACACCCTTTAACCCAAAAAGGGCACCCTTTTTATTCCTAGGTTACTCTTGGGTTTAGTATCTAGCTGTCTCACCATCTATCTGTTTATCTATTTACGTACCGGTCTGTCCGTTTCTATCTATCCGCGTACCTGTCTGTTGCTATCTGTTTGCGCGCCTATCTATCTTTACATCTGGCTATCTACCTATCGCTCTAACTAACTACGTATTCATGCAGTAGTGTAATACTGTAATACGGTAATGATATAATGATGTAGTAATGTAATTGTCTAGAAATGTAACAATGTAATAATTGTAAAAATTTAACAGGTGTTGTAATTGATTGTTACACTCGTTATAACTGTTACAATTGTAATAATTGTAGTAGTTGTAATGATCCAATTACATAATACTGTAATAATGTATAATAATGTAGTGGTGTAATAATGCAATGTACGTAAAGCTCATGTATGTATGTACGCTTGTACTGTATGTACATGTACAAGCTGTGTACACACGCATAGGTTGTGCTGAAGATGTAGTTGCAGGGGAAAGTAGAAGTACGAAGTTTTCCACAATAGCCGCCATAGCCTTGCGTTCACTTCGAGCCATCAACCCGACATTACATTTTTTGTAGGAGCCTGATTAAGAAGCCCTGGGCCTATAACTTATAACCGCACAATAGTATGGTTCATATCAGGAACCCTAATAAAGGCCCAAGGTTTCTCATGCACGTTTGTTCACGGGGATTTGCCTCTCTGCGGCTGGTTGTCACCTGTTTGGCATATTTTCACACAAAGCGCTTCCTATTGTTGGGGTTGTGTGGGGGGGTCCTATACCTGGCACCCAAATGGCCGTAAGTAGCTATGCAGTAGAATGAAGGGTTTCTGTATTAGAACTAGTAGTATGACTTGGGGAATACGCAGAACCTGTTGTGGGTTTTCGACTCGGAAGCATTGGGTACAGGGGCCCTTGCCCGTGTCCATGTCATGAAGGAGCAAAGGTGGCCAAAGAGGATCCGCAGCAGGCACCTTGCACGTTTGCATCCACAGGTCTTGCCAGGTCCAACGGTTGACTGTTGCTGGTGTGGGGTTTTGGGTTGTGTGCTTGGGGTGTCAGTGCATCCCTAAACCCCAAACCCTAAACCTACAAGGTCTGAGGATCAGCAAGTAAGCAGAATTCAAGTAGATCGTTTGCTGCACTTGTTGCAGGCCTGGCTGGGTGACGGACCTAGTAGTAGAGTAGGGAACCTTGAACCTTTTTTGGGTAGTATAGTCCCTATATAATCCCTCCATAACCAAAAAGGTTAACCTTTAGTTCCCCATGATACCCGACAAGTAGGCAAATTTTTGCGCGACCGTAAAGTCAAACTCCCCAACCTTAAAGCGTAGGTTCAGGATGGGGCGAAGCCCCTCTCTGCAAAGTTTGGAACCTCAACATCCACCACAATACACGATTGAATTGAAGCCTTAGTTTAGGGCTTAGGCTTTACACCATGAATCGAAATAGCCGAACCCCCACAGCTGCTCGAAGGCAGACCCCCAGACCCCAACCCGCAAACTCCCATTCAGCACTGAAGCCCACCTGCGGGATGATTTAGCATTAAACAGCCTTACACCGGGTTTAAGAGCAAGACAGTCCTTAAGGTGACAAGGTGTTTTGTCTTAAGGTGACAAGGTGTTTTGTCTTGTCAAACGATAAGACTAACCAGAACGAGAATGTCGAATTTTATGTAAAACGCTAAGCACAAACCTGCTAGAGCTGCTAGACCTATGGGGACAAGCAAAAGTCGCGGAAAAGCAAACGTGGGAGTGGTTCAAGCTCCCTCACCTACACCACCCAACAGACTACTTTCTGCAGAATCGAAAGTTTCGAAAGTCCTTCTAGGATGCGCTTGGCGTGCTTGCTTGTACAGCCCAGACCCGGAGCTCGAAGCCCTGCATAAAACAGTTGTTTATGACCCTTGAAGATACAGTACATCCTTTGTCAATCTCGACATGTATTCAACAACCCGGTAAAATAATGGATGTTGTTTATATCTCTGAATTTTGGGTATTCACGACATTGAGTAGTTGAGCATGCAGACTCCTTAACTATAAGCGTTTGTTTGGGGTGCCTACAACCACGGAGTACTTGGAGCTTGGAGCCACACGCAGAGCCCTAAACCAGTAAGCACCTAATGTGGGCTCTGCGTTGTGCGTAAATATATTTAGTTGCCAATGTATTACGAGTAACAGTAATGTAAAACGTAGTCGTAGTAGTACGAGTAGGACTAGGAGTTGAAGTAGTAGTAGTAGTAGTAGTAGTAGTAGTAGTAGTAGTAGTAGTAGTAGTAGTAGTAGTAGTAGTAGTAGTAGTAGTACGAGTAGTAGGAGTAGTAGGAGTAGTAGGAGTAGGCATAGCAGTAGCAGTAACAGTAGCAGTAGGAGTAGGAGTAGGATTAGTAGTAGGAGGAGCAGCAGTAGCAACAGTTTTAGGAATAAGTCGTACTCGTAACAGGAATATTGATAGCTCGACAATATCAGTCGCTGTAGCAATGGCAACAGCAACATCAATAAACAGCATCAGGAAAGGCAATCGTCATAGTTGTTCTAGTGATAGGAATGGTTCGAACCAGTTACAGGAATAAGTACTGTGCTAGTACTAGCAGAGTTTTATTGCAACAGTAATGGTCCTGGTATTGGCGCTGGCAATCGTAGGGTTCACGAATTAGTAATGGCTTCTTGATTGGAATTTGAGAAATATAGATAGACATAGAAATCGATACGGCGACGACCATGCATGGATGGATGGGTGCGGGCGTGGGGCCCGGGGGTTGCGGGGTGACGGGGGGGGGGGGGGGGCCGGGGAATTTAAAAGCGATTGATTCGCCAGGATTTGTGTATTGTTATCCCGGCTGCACGATTGGGGTCGGGTCGGGATTCCCGAAAACAAAGCCATACGTAACACAATAAAATTGTGCCCGAATCCCTGAACTAACCCTCAATCCTAAACCAAACACTAAACCCCAAACCATGCCCTAAACCTTGAACTAAACCCTAAGCCCCAAATCCTATCCTAAGCCCTGAAAGTGTGACATTGGGGCCGAAGAGCGAAAATTCTGTCACCTGGCCTTTCCTTGCAGCGCTTGGCGCCAGCGCTGCAAAGTTCCGACTCAGAGCGGGCTTGTACTAGGTTCCTGAGTGGCTTAGGGCTTAGAGGGTTTAGGGGTTTAGGGTTCAGTTGCCCTTTTTGTTTTTGGGTTCCCTTACTAAACCCGAATAGTACGAACAAGGGTAGTCATCCTTATTATACAGAGGGTCTTCGATGTTTTGAGTTCAGGGCCTTGGTTTTTAGGCTCCCTTTACTAGAAACCTTATAGTAGGAAAAAGGGTACCGTACCCTTTTTCTAACCCTAAGGGTCCATGTACCAAAATAGTATATACATTGGCCCCAATGTACCTATATAGGGACTACTTCAAGGCCAATGTATATACTACATGGGTACATGAACCCTTTTTCTAAAATCGATCTACGATGTTTCGAGAGGAGGGCTTCGGATCTAGGTGGCATCTTGCATATGGGGTACTATAGGGGCCTACCCCAGGGATTTAAAGACACTAAAAAAAGGCTTTTGGGCCCAAAGACCATGTAATATAAGGCTTTTGGGCCATTTTGAGCCTTGTGTTAAATATTAATACATCATCCTCAGCTTCGTGCGGAGTACCTCTGACGAGATCGTCGATATCAAGCCATCTACCAGGAGCTCTTACCGGAGCCCTGCGTGAGTTGAAAACGCGGCAATTAGGAATTACCAATCCTATTTTTGGTGTTCCTTACTATAAGTATAGTATACTGGGCGCCAGAACCCCATTCTAATGATTAAGGCCCCTATCGTATAGCTTCGTCATGAGCTTCGAGGGTGTAGGGAGTGTAGGGGGTGAGGTTTGGGTTACACGCAACTCCCCCCCCCTCCAAGTATTATTTTGTGTTTGGAATACGGAAGCCCAAATGACACAATTGTTTTGGGCACTCTGCATCTTTGCTCTGCGTGCATGCATTTTGGCACTCTACATCTATAAATCACCTTGTCTGCATGCATGAACGGATGGACGGATGGATCGACGGATGGATGGACCCCTGCATGCATGCATGGAAGCTTGTATGTACATACGTATTAGTGTGCATGTACTGGCGGATAGATGGATGCATATTTCATTTGTTTTCCCATCTACCCTAAACCTTGAACCCTAAACCCTAAACCTAACTATCTATATATATATATATATATATATATGTGTATATATATATGTAAAGAAACACACACATACATGTTCGTATTTACTGCCTGCAGGTTTTAGGCCGAGTCGCACAGAGCTGGCTGCCAGAGACAGAGCCACAAAGAGGGCTTTGCAGTTTTTGTTCCGTAAAGGAGCATACTATAGGGGCCTTAATTAATAATTACCTATACTATTTTGGGGGGTTTCCTATTATAATTATAGTATAATGGGCCCCAAAGCCCTGTTCTAATTATTAAGGCCCCTATATTAATGGCTCGGACGTCCTTTGGTTGGTGATCTCGTGCTTGAGCGCGTCAGGGGGTTCAAGTCTCGAAGTCACGCATTTGAAGGTTCTTTTGTGAGGTCTCGAGATGGCAGTGTTCAAAGGTTCAAGGCCTTTCGGGTTGAGGGTATCGGACGTTTCTGTTGCAAAATTGGGTTCTGGGCGTGGCAACAGATACATGGTATTCAGATAGTGACTAACTTGTCAACAGCAGATAGCAAAGAAGGTAGCAGAAGCCGTCGTCGACATCCTTGGAGTATTCGCTGGAGTTAATGCCGTGGCAGTAGTACTGCGAGCAGCAGCGCTGCGGAACAATGGTCGTACTTGCAGCAGCATTCAGTCCGGATTTGTTATCGTTGTGGAATTCATAGTCGTAGCACAGGAATCAGAGCTAGCAGCACAAGCAGTCGTGGCAGGAGCAGCAGCAGGAGCAGCAGCAGCAGGAGTAGTAGCAGTAGTCGTAGTCGCAGTAGTAGTCGTCGTCGTTGTCGTCGTCATAGTAGTAAGATTAGTAAGAGTAGGAGTAGGACTAGGAGTAAGAGAAGGAGTAGGAGCAGGAGGGAGTACGAGTAGGAGTGAGAGTAGGGGCAGAAGTAGGAGGAGGAGTAGGAGTAGGATGAGGAGGAGGAGGAGGAGGATTAGGAGGAGTAGGAGGAGGAGGAGGAGGAGTAGGAGTAGGAGTAGGAGTAGGAGCAGGAGCAGGAGCAGGAGTAGGAAGAAGGAGTAGGAGTAGTAGTAGTAGTAGTAGTAGTAGTAGTAGTAGTCGTAGTAGTCGTAGTAGTCGTAGTAGTCGTAGTAGTCGTAGTAGTCGTAGTAGTAGTAGTAGTAGTAGTAGTAGTAGTAGTAGTAGTAGTAGTAGTACCAGCAGCAGCAGTCTCGACAGATCGCCGATGACGACCTAGGTATTTCCAAGACCCATTGTCACAGTAGTGGTCCGATCCCGATCAGAGACATGGAGACTACACTACCGTTGATGATATAAATCCTGCATTACCCTAAGGACCCTCAACTATGGGAAATTATTATGGTATATTCCGGGTATTGCAGGATTTATATCATCAACCGCATGGCGACTACAGTATCAAACGTCCTCGGTTTGTTGATTGTTGTGCGAAGCGCCCTTGATTTGATACCATGCTTTCTGCTCATAGTCTACCTATAGTCTCCATTGTAGCTCCTTTGTCTAGTTAACTAAAAACTATATTGTAGGATCCTAACCATAAACCTGTTTAACCAGAGAAAGGAACTACAATGGAGACTATAGGTACTGCACCGAAGATTGAATTCCAGTGATTTGTGTTCAAGGGCCTTCTCTCCCCCTGGAGAATCGGCAAGGCGACATTTTCGATTGTTTTCGAGGTTTCAAGGTTTCAAGCATTGAAGCAAGGATCCAAAGAGCCCTTCATTCACAAGGATGAACTTCTTATACCGTGCAGGAGGAACGCCTCGCATAGTTAGAGTCAGGTTCTCCGAAACTTATTTGTGAGCAGAGGCACATTCTTCTTCCTTGCTAAGAGCTCTTTGGGGCCCGAGGCTCTGTGGCGCTATCGAAGTTGCAGAGGGGTTAGATGTGCCCCAGCGGTCGGTTTACATGCCCACAGTGCGCGCGATGCCCTCCGAGAAAAATTGCCCTCCGAGAACTGTCTAGTATCATACTAGACAAAAGATATGTTGCCTTTGTGACAGGGTGTTCTTGTAGGGAAGTGCTTGTGACGTGTGAAGCATAAACTTCACGCAAGAAACCCTTCAATGTTTCCAGCCCTGAGCTCAAATACCCTGAAATAGGCTATAGTCTCCTTAGGAATGATTTTGTTGCCCATAGAAAACAAAACCCAAGAACACATTAAAAGTAGCATCTGCATTGTGGTTCTAAGGGATACAGGAGGTGGGTAGAAGGGATTGGGGTCGTGGGGAACGTTCTTTTAATTCTAGAGGAGAGCCTCCGTTTTCCAAGTGGCTCTTCTGAGGAAAGCCTTGAGGTTCAGGGTTTAGGATTTATAGTAGGGTTTAGGGTTTAGGGTGTCGGCTTTTAGGGTTTAGGGGGTTTAGGGTTAAGGATCTTTCTGAAGAAGGTTTAGGGTTCAGACAGATCTTGGAGCCCACAACCGAAATGCAAGCACTGCGAACCACGGGAATCGTGGGGGTTTTAGGGTTTAGGGTTGGGTTTCTGGGCTCAGAGCACCGAGTGGGGGTTTATAGGGTTTGGAAGTTCAGAGGTTTAGGGTGTACTTCAGGGGTCAATTCCTATGGCCTACCGGGTTTCTCGTTGGGTAATTTAGGATCCAGGGGTTTAGGGGTTTAGGGTTTGGGGGTTTAGGGTATGTCCTGGCTCCAGAGCGAGTTTTGGGGGCGTTAAGGCTTTCGGCCTCGAGCTATATATGTTGGTGGTGTGGGGTTCAGGTTTTCGAGTAGCTGTAGTATAGTATACCCCCAAGCCCTATTCTAATTCTTAGTAGCTGAGTGGATACACTTTACACTGTTGAGATAGTATTACCCACTATAAAACTGAAAGTGTATACTTTTTGTGGTCTATGAGCTCAGCAACTAAGAATTACTAAGGCCCCTACATTGCACCATGATCTCACCAAAGTTTGGATCCTAAGACTTCGAAACAGCCAGACTCAAGTTGGAAGAGCTATCAATTTTAATATAGGGGCCTTAACAGTTAGACTAGGGTTCCTCTAAAAGGGGATCTATAAGGGCTACCATAAGGGATCTATAAACGTGCTATATAGTAGACGGGCCTTACTAGTTAGACTGGGAGTTCGGGGCCCATTATACTTCAATTTACAATAAGGAACCCCCAAAATATTTCTGGTCATATATATATATATAGGCCGCTATACCATTCGCAGCCGGTTCAGCCGATGTAGTACAGGTCAGGGTTCAGGCTTAGATGGAGGGTTTTGTTTGAGTGTGTCATCTAAGCCATAAAAAGCTCTACACCTTAGATGCTCAAACTTTTCCTGCTCTTCCCGCATGAGTCGAGAATGAGGCCTGCTTGTTGTTGACTTTGCAGATAACCTATGCGCTAAACCTTACGCACTAAACTCTAAGCCCCCTGAGCCCTACCTGAATCCCCGAAGAACCTACATTTTTACGGACTGATATAAAGAAATCATAATAAGGAACCATAAAAAGGTAGGTTGTTCAGGGTTATAAGGTAAAACCCTAAACCCTAAACCGTTGGGTTTAGGGTTTAGGGTTTAGGGTTTCCCTAAGCCGTGTCCGAGGAAACGCCGATTGAGCTGAAGCTGGGCCCCGAACTCGAGAGCAAGGAAGATTCATGCTCTTAAAGGGAACTCCAGAAAGTTGGAATATGGTTTCATGGTAGGATACCTTATAATTTACCATAGAAGGGTTTACGATAATCATATTCCAACTTTCTGCCTTTTTCTTTAGGGTTTGGGATGTGGGGGTTTCCGAAAATTGGGGGGGGGGGGGGGTACCTTTATAGGGTTACTATAAGGGTATTATAAGGGCTTCTTTAAAGGGCTTTCTAAGGGTTTAGAGTTCCCGAAAGTTCGGTGTACCTTATTTTGGGGTCCTTATAATAAGGATCCTACTATTTAGGCTACCATATTAGGGTCCTCTATTGTTTTCGGAAACTCCCATGTAGGTTTAGGTTCTTCGTGGGGTCTGTTTACCTTCACACTTTGAATTGTTGGTGCATGGTGTAGATTCGAAGCAGGATCGTCAAAATGGTCATTTCGCCTAGTTCCAGGTCCTGGTCGTGTTACCATTGGTATTGTGCTGGATTTTCAAGATGTCAATGGCGAGGTTGCGTTTGCTATCCATCCGATCACGACCACTTCCTGGTAGAGTGCATGTTCTGGGACACCTTGCCCCGTTATGTTATCGTAAACTCTCAGCCCCTAAAACCCTCAACCCTAAACCCCTCAGGCTGAAGTATTGCTGCGCCTCACGCGTCTTTTTCTTCGTTTGGGAGCCCACTTAGAGGTTCAGGGGTAGTTATAAGTGGGGCAATAAGGCCCCCAGTATGGGATATAAGTATAGTTACCCTACTTAAGACCCTACTTATAACTACTCTAAACCCTAAGCCCCCGACAGAACCCTTAAAGGAACCCTAAACCCCTTATACCCTTATATCCCTACCTGTAACTACCCATGAACCTCCGAGCAGCACAGCGAGGAGAGCCGCAGGAGAACAGCCAAACGGAGCGAGCTGTTCCTTGGAGTTGTGGAAGTTCGAGAGTAGGGCTTTAGGGTTTAGAGCGCTTCTGGCTGGATTTAGGATTCGCTTGTGGATTTGAGGTCAAATTTCGCGAAGACTCAGGGTTTTGTGGAAACCCTAAACCCTGAACCCTAAACCCTAAACCCTAAACCCTAAATCCTAAACCCTAAGTCAGAATGTTGCAACTGGTTCTCGGTGCTCGGGCTTTGGCCTCGGACGTTTCGGGGCCTTCGATTGCTTCCGAGGTTGCGCGTGCTGAATGCGTCTGGAATGCCCCGTGGACAAGACAGCTTGATCGAACTTGAGTTTGGAGTTGCTTTGGGAGCCGTCTTAAGCATCAAATCTCATGTCCACCCTAAACCCCAAACCCCTAAACCCTAAACCGCTAAGCCCCTAGACCCCTAGACCCTGACCCCAAATCCTGCATCCTAGGGCCCCAAGGCTCCCAGGCCCGACTGTTCCGAGAAGGCTGCTTTGGAGGGTTTAGGGGATTGGGGGTTTAGGGGTTTAGGGGTTTAGGGGATGGGGGGTTTAGGGGTTTAGGGGATGTGGGGGTTTAGGGTTTTAGGGGTTTAGGGATTCCGGGTTTTAGGCTTTCTAATTGCATGAGGTCGCCTTGGGCTCGCGATGTGTTTAGGAAGGCGGAGGATGGGACTTGCGGTAAACCCCATAAAGTTGGAAACCGGACTAAGGCCAAATAGTGCTGGGTTTCCCTATACATTTATTATTAAGGATTGAGGCTATGAGGTTTCCAACTTTTGGGCTTCTACTGTAATCTGTTTGGTGCGCAGTTTATAGGGTCCTTAAGGGAGGATGGTTCAAGGGGGGACGGTACAAAGGATCCTTAGGGAACCTCCGGGAACCCTAGGGAGCACCAGAGAGAACTGGGGATTAGTAGCTTATCTACCCCCTTTGGAGCCCCCTCCCAGAAGGATAATACTGTAAGTAGTGGGGAATGGGGGAATGGATCCTTATAGTAGTCCCCATAGAATCCCCAACACTAGTCTCCCTAATCCATTCCCCCTTTCCCTACGAAGCACCAGGCAGTAATAGTTAGGGTTTGGGCCTGGGGAGGTTCGGGGTTCAGGGTTCAGTTTAGGGACCTTGCCAGAGCTGTGCGCAATGGTTATTATAGCATCATAGAATTGGAAGTTTGAATAATAACTATCCATGCTTTTCCTGACGGTTCATTATGAGCATACCACAAAGAAACACCAAACCCCATTCGCATTACTAAGGCCCCTACATTAACCACTTGCTCAGTATACAGGCTCCAAGCAGCCTCGTGTTTGGAGATTTCAGTTTAGGGTTTGGGTTTGGTTTTGGGGCTCCTTCAGAATTCTCAGCACACCTGTGCTTCGGGAGTCCAACACGTTACACTTTGACTTGCTTAGGACCATTGTCGGTAGCACGGGGGACAGCTTACTGGTAGACGCACAGTTTCAGGAAACTGTGGAAGGACGACCGTCAACGAGACCCTGAATTGGGGTGCTAGTACGCCCATGACGTACAACGATGGGGCGGGCAATCCCACCATCAAGATGGAAGATGGTTGGGTTTACGTTCCCACGATGAAGTTGGGAATCCCGAAGATACCTACCTTCACGGGACCAACCTACGATTCCTGTGGTCCATCTTGGCTCAGGCCTCTTCGGAGCCCGGAACTCATCCTTCACGTCAGGTGCAAGATCTAGTGCCCTACCCAGAGGCTGCATAGTAGTTCCTTCTTGGGATTACTTTAGAGGATTCTACATTAGGAGCTGCCCCCACCCTGTAATAGTGGTATAATAGGAGTATAATAGGGCCCTAACATAATCCTATATAATCCTTATGGTCACTATTACAGGGTGGGGGGCAGCTTCTAAATTCTAAATATGAACCCCCAAAAAGGAACTAGGACCCGGAGTAGGCCCTTATTCCCTTTTTTAGGGTTTAGGTTCCCTTATAACACCCTTTAACCCAAAAAGGGCACCCTTTTTATTCCTAGGTTACTCTTAGGTCTAGGGAACTACTTTGGAGCCTTAGGGTACACCCGTGGTTTGCTCCAAACCCTCAAACCTTCGGCCCTCAGCTCTCGGCCCTGAGCCCCAATCCCGAAGCCCCCCCCCCAAAAAAAAAAAAAACCTACCTTAACCCTGAACAATCTGCAATTTAGGGTTCCTTATTATGATTTTCGAATATAAGTCCTTAAAAATGTAGGTTCTTCCGGGTTAAGGTAAGCCCTAAGCAGGGTTTCTTAGATCCTTTTTCCTTACGTCCGGATCCTTGCGCTCCCACAGGGTTCTGGGTGATTACTGTCATGGGGAATACTTCCCCAAATCATACTCGTAAGTCCTGACATAGAACCGTAGAGGTTCTCCTATACAGAGCCTTCATAGATCCCTTTCCAGGAAACCTTAAAGAAAGCCTACATTACTAGAGTAGATAGGTACTTGTAGGACTAATTGAATCGATAAAGCACACTCCCAGAGACTCCACTATCCCTGAGTTCAGGAATATACCGTCGATAATTTCCGGGGTCCCACTAGAATTTAAGGTACAATATGTTCCTTACTGCAGGAATTTACCTTAAACTGTAGTAGGACCCCTGCTATGATGTAAACCTAAGGGTCCATGTACTCATATAGTACAAACATTGGCCTTAATGTAGGTAGTCCCTATATAGGGACTCTGGGGCTCATGTATCTCTACATGGGTACAATACCCAAAGGGTCCTATGTACTGTTATGGGGGATACTTCCCTAAGTCATAATAGTAATTCCTAATATGGAAACCCTACATTCTACTATATCGGTACATAGGACCCTTTGGGATATGATTTAAGGTATATTGAAGTCATTGGGCTCGCGTTCAGGTCAGACGTGACATCTCCGCGCTCGGCCCGACCTAAGCCGCAGGACTCCCCCAGAATGCCCACATCTCCCAAAATCCTTTCATTAAGAAATATATACCTGAAATATTCCGTTAATACAGGAAGACATACTATAATCCTTATATTTTACCTGAAAGTATACTAGCGATCATTTGTGATCCTGCTGAAATTTGAGGTATTCTGCTGTTTCAAGGGATTTTGGAAGGTCTGGGTGCTTCAACCTCTGAACCTCAGGATCAAGGTTGTTAAGGCACCGAAGGTTTATGACTTCCGGGGGTGGGCATTAGGGTGAGCAGGGTTCATTGTTTATTACGGTAATAAGGGTTTGCGCTAGGCATTGATACCAAGCTTTTCGGAGGCACCATACCTTCACTGACGCAACAACCCTCTCGAGAATCGGGGGGGGGAAGTGTTGAATCAACTTAAAGCTAGTCGAAACTGCATCCCTGAACTGAAATTGGAAACCGGCATTGCAGGGGAGGTTCGCACTCTTCAATCTTGGGGTTTAGGCCTTGGGGTTTACGGGTTTCGGGATTGCTTGTCTGCGCCGTGGGTCGTCAATTGAAGCACAGCTGTACTCAGCTTACACTTTTGGGGATAATATTGCCCACTATACACCTGAAAGTGTACACCTTTTGGGGCTTATGAACTCAGCAACTAAGTATATAATCCCCGTCCATAATCCATTCCTCCATTGCCTACTAAGCACCAGGCAGCTCTACTCAGCGATCCTGGATGTTGAGGTGATAAATGCACGGGCGGGTGGGAGGGCCTCGTATCTGAGAGTTCTCAATCCTATAGTGAACCCCAGAAAGTTGGAACATGGGTATAGGATGATCAGTGCCGGGATTCCCTATACTTTTTCTTAAGGGCATGAGGATAGGGATGTTCCAACTTTCTTGCTTCTACTGCAGAGGTAGATGGGTTAGACGGATCCAAGATCGATCTGTTCCTTTTTTGCTGGGAGTATTATAGGGGCCTACAAGAATTACCTGCACTGTTTGGGTGGTTCCCTGTTCGAATTATGGTATAATGGGCCCCAAAACCCGATTGAAGATAATTTTTTGAGGCCCGTATATTATAGAACTCTATTATAGATCCCTTATAAAACTTGTCTTCACAGGAACCCTATTCTAATTATGAAGGCTCCTATGTTATCCTATTTCTGTGCATCAGCGTCAGGGAAACATCAAGGCAGCAGCGGTCGTCCCCTAAAGCCACGACTGATACTCGAGCATTGAGCAGTATGCTCGGCTCGAGATTGAGGGTTCTAGGAATTTCGGGATATATAGGATCCAAGGGCATACAGTATGCCCTTGGATCCTACAGAACCCGAAATTCCTAGAACCCGCAATCTCAACTAAACCCTGATCCCTAAACCCTGAACTCTGGGCTTTCTGTAGCAACGTACCTTGCAGACGGAAAAAGGGCCTTCAACAAAAATACTGAACCCTAAACCCTGAACCCCCCCCAAAAAGAAGAAACCTGGTGCGGCGGAGGATCCTCCGTCTGCGCGCCTCTTTTCCCCAGCGCCGCTGTTCTCGAACCGGCTTTCGAGTTCTATGCTGAGTGTAAGTATACTCTACATATAGTAGAATGGGCCCCAAAACCCGATTAAAGATAATGATTAAGGCCCCTATATTATAGAACTCTAGTATAGTGGGCCTCCGTGCTGAAAGCAGGGTTGTCGATGGCTTTCAGGAGTTTTGTTTTGATTGGTAGCGTCGGATTAAGGGCGTGAATAGCCGAGGGCTTTTTTTCGTGACGAGGTGCTGAATAGATAAGTCGATGAGTCAGTTGACTTGGTGAGTAGATGAGTGACAAGTGCGTTGGGGTTGGTGCAAACAGGCAGGGGGTGGGTAAGCCGGTGACTGAGTGCTTCCAACCCGCGCTGACAAAACCTCTCCTGACTATCCCTGGGGCTCCAAACAGCCCAAAGTAGGTCCTATTTATAGACTTTAGAGTTCAAAGTAGGTACTATTTGGGGGTTTCCGAAAATTAGGGGTACCTTATTTTGGGGTCCTAATCATGAGGATCCTACTATTTAGGATCCTATACTAGGGTCCCCTATTTTCGGAAGCCCCCATTTGTATACTTGGAGCCCTAGGGTATGTAAAATGAGCACTTTAAAGAGACCCAGGCCTGGGCGGATTAAGCAGGGGTCCCAGGCTACTT
This sequence comes from Symbiodinium sp. CCMP2592, assembly GCA_905221615.1. Classification (NCBI taxonomy): domain Eukaryota; class Dinophyceae; order Suessiales; family Symbiodiniaceae; genus Symbiodinium; species Symbiodinium sp. CCMP2592. Next base: position 483,724 of record CAJNDT010002879.1, read on the forward strand.
AGAGGACCATGGGACTTAGTAAGTAGGGTTATAAGTAAGGAAACTATAGTGATATCTGCGCATAACCCCAATTAAAGTATTTGTAACCCTACTTACTAAGTCCCATGGTCCTCCAAGTAGAGCCGGACTTTACCCGCGCTAACAGCTTTAATGTGGTCTCAACAATATTTGTTACCCTGCCAGAACCTACTGTTTTTGTAGGGTCCCTATGAATCCCATATTAGGGTCTATAATAAGAACCTACAAAAAAAGTAGGGTTGAGTAGGTGTAGGTAAGCATAGCATTCCACCATGGAATACGGTTCTTGTACGAAATTGACTGCCATCGTAGGTATCACGTGTGAAACATTGATGTTAACGGTGAGTACATGTGTATCAATGTCTATCTCATTTTGTGGTCGAAGAACACATCAAATGCTGGAATACCTGACGCGTCCAATTAAGTACCTGCAAAGTAGGGCCGCCCCTTCAGATCCCACCTAATTGCCTAGCAGCTGGCTTAGAAGCATCGGGACAGTGATGGCGGTTGATGATCTAAATCCTGCATTGCCTTAAGGTCCCTAAACTATGGGAATTATAGTATATTCCTTAATATGGGTAATGCAGGACTTATATCATCAACCGTGGGCATGGACGGCCAATGCGGTTTGTTAGAGGCAATTGCAGCAGCGCTTACCCGACCTCCGCATGGAAGTTTCCCAGCTGCGGCAGATCGCCGCCCCTGGGCCCAGATGCATGTTTTGTTTTTGTCCTGAGCAGTCCTAAATGGGAGTTTCCGAAAATTGGGGGTACCTTTTTTTGGGTCCTTGTAATAAGGATCCTTTCTTAGTAGCATGGGGGGATACACTTTACACTTTTTGGGGATAGTATTACCCACTATAAAACTAAAAGTGTACACTTTTGGGGGGCCTAGGAACTCAGCAACTAAGTTGCCCTGAGCAGTCTTAAACGTTGGCTCTGGCTATGTTGCTGCCTCATGTCTTTATGTCACGGTGCAGTTATCGGCCCTAAACCCTAAACCATAAACCCTAAACCAAAGCCCTAAACCATAAACCCTAAACCTAAAACCCTAAACCTAAAATCCTAAAACCCTAACCCTAGAACCCTAAACCTTAAAACCCTAGACCTAAAACCCTAAACCCCTAAACCGTGGACCGGCTCATGTGTTCAGATATTTTAGCGCTGTGGAGTTTGCGGCTTCGGATCGAAGCAGTCACCGGGGGACCTGGGAGGCCGAAAGCTCGATGTGCCTACCCATAGTCAAAGGGCCCCGTAAATAAAGGGATCCATAGGGTTCCTTAAAGGGATCTACAGGGTTCCTTAAAGGGATCTATAGGGTTCCTTAAAGGGCTCACTAGGGTTCCTTAACGGGATCTATAGGGTTCCTTAAAGGGACCTGTAGGGTCCCTTAAAGGGATCTATAAGGTTCCTTAAAGGGATCTATAGAAAGGGCTCACTAGGGTTCCTTAAAGGGATCCATAGGGTTCCTTAAAGGGATCTACAGGGTTCCTTAAAGGGATCTATAGGGTTCCTTAAAGGGACCTGTAGGGTCCCTTAAAGGGATCTATAGGGTTCCTTAACGGGATCTATAGTCCCTTAAAGGGATCTATAAGGTTCCTTAAAGGGATCTATAGGGTTCCTTAAAGGGGTCTATAGGGTTCCTTAAAGGGGTCTATAGGGTTCCTTAAAGGAACCTATAGGGTTCCTTAAAGGGATCTATAGGGTTCCTTAAAGGGACCTGTAGGGTCCCTTAAAGGGATCTATAGGGTTCCTTAACGGGATCTATAGTCCCTTAAAGGGATCTATAAGGTTAAAGGGATCTATAGGGTTCCTTAAAGGGGTCTATAGGGTTCCTTAAAGGGGTCTATAGGGTTCCTTAAAGGAACCTATAGGGTTCCTTAAAGGGATCTATAGGGTTTAGTTTAGGGTTTACGGTCCACTTGGAGGATCATGGGACTTAGTAAGTAGGATTATGGGTACCTTAGTGGGGGTTATAAGTAGATACAACTATGGTTAGCTTACATACAACCGTAGTTACTAAGTCCCATGATCCTCTAAGTATAGCTGTAGTCGTCTATGCTTGGGCTTCGAAAGGAAGGGGCTCTTCTACACAGTAAGGCCAGCATAGGTGCGTGGATCCTTGTAAAAGGAGGGACCCTTAATAAGGACCCCTAGGTATATACCCTTAATAAAGCTATTATATAGCCCGTTATAGGGTAGGGGTCCCCATTGAGGGTCCCTCCTTTTCCCCTTTGATTGTACGTCCGTCGAGTTGTATAGTTGTCCTCAGGCTTCTGATTCTGTTGGCTATCAAAACAACGCAGAACATCGAGCAAGGTGGTGATAGCGGTAACGAAGGCTGGGAGCCTCTTGAGGAACTTGAGGGTTTAGAATGAAGGGTGTGGGATTTGGGAATAGGCTTTTCCGCGAACCGCCGTAAGGCAAGGTTTGTATTTACTTTACACTGAAGCTCCCGATATGATTTCACATTTTGTGGTTGGAGCTTTTAATGGCCAAGCAGGGCCAGTGGCGAAGCCAGGCACTGCGATGGAGTGTATAGGTGGATCATCCTCGACGCTCTGACTGTACGAAGGCATAGTAGAGCCGGAGGAAGGCACCGGGATTCCGCCTCCAGCCTTATGTACAACTAATATGTGTGTGTATATATAGATAGATAGATAGATAGATAGTTGTATATCTTTTGCATCAAAATTCTCGGCAGTTGGGCTAGAATTCAACACATGCCGTGGGTTTAGGGTTTTGGGGTACGGGGTTTTATGCTTTAGGGCTTTGGGGTGTGGAGTTTGAGGGTGTGTGTTTTTTTTAGGGTTTTAGGGGGTTAGGGTTTGACTTGAGGTTTCAGGGTTTTAGGGTTTAGGGTTTAGGGTTTAGGGTTTAGGGTTTAGGGTTTAGGGGTTTAGGGTTTAGGGTTTAGGGTTTAGGGTTTAGGGTTGGCATTGCATCCTCAGAGTTATGCCCAGCAAATAGGTTTCATGGACGGGAGATCTGTTGACATGTAGCAATGATGGTACGTACTCGACCCTCTGGATCAAGCCCAGTCCGAGCCTAAGGATAAAAAAGCCATGAAACAGCATTGCTAATTCCTCTAAACAACATAAACCCTAAACCCTAAAACCCTAAGTCTTGTAAAAAACAATCAGACTTCATTTTCGCCGCAGAAGATTGCCGGCCCTCAACTCTTGTCACTCAATAGCCACTCCTTTGCACAGACGCTGAAAAGACCCTAAGAGCAAGCTCAGCCCCCAAACGCTTCCACTTGCAAACCTTTTATTCCTCGCCGATTGCTAATATATTGGCATCCCTGCTAACATCCCGATTAGGGGAGCAGGGGTGCACCTTAGAAGGTGCCCCCACCCTGTAATAGTGGTATAATAGGATTATACTAGGGCCTTACTATAATCCTTATAATCACTATTACAGGGTGGGTGCAGCTTCTAAGGTACACCGGTACTTTAGCTAACGCAGGAGGGGTCTGAGTCCTGTGAGTTTTGAGCCTGAGGACGGCTTGCGTCTGGAATTGGAGCAGGTCCAGGCGGGGGAAGCGGAAGGCAACAGAGTTTGGGGATTTGATTATTGCCCATTCCACGGTGTGTTATTCTTCTTAGGCTTGCGGGTTTAGGGTTTGGGGTTTATAGGGTTTCAAAGGGAGCCGGGCTGTGTGTTCTGGGATGCAGAGGCTGGGGACTTAACTTTACTGTCGAGGCACCTACGATTTCGGAGTCAAGACACCAAGAAAGGCGCCCACGACCTCAGGTCTGCTGCGAAGCTAAGCTATGGTCTCCTTCGGAATGTTTTTTCATTTTTGTTCATATAAAACCCAAGAGAACATTAAGCAAATTATTTTTATTATGGTTCTAAGGGGGTATAGTAAGATCCTTCCGTCCTCAGGCTGGGCACGTCATTTCTTGTCGTTGAATTTTACATCCAGCCAAGCTCCCAATTCGGCTCCCTCTGCAGAGATGTGTTTACATCGAAGATTGATTCTTGCTGACTAGACTTGGCGTTCTTCTGGTTGACTCTTAGGACTTTTAACTTTTGGGGTGTCTATATGAAGAATAATAAGGAGGCTAAAAGATTAACTTTTAGGAGGGGTTCAGAAGTCAGCCAAGCTAGACTTGGCACCGAATACGGTTGATGATATAAATCCTGCATGACCCATAATAGGGAATATACCATAATTTCCATAGTTTAGGGTCCTTAAGGTAATGCAGGATTTATATCATCAACCGATAGGAACCCTCATCTGGACCAAGCTCTGTCCACACAAACGCAGACCTTCTACTACAGAGGCCTACCCAAATAATTAGCAATGTCATTCCTTGGGGTTCCTTATTATGACTCTACGATAAAGGAGCCCAACACCCTACCCCTACAGTAACATCTTAAGGCAAGAGGCCGTCTTTGAGCAACGCCTGCAGTCGTATAACCACGGACTAAACCCTAAACCCTTGTTTAGCACAAGCCCCTTGTCGACGCGATATCTTTGTCTTATGAGTTAGAGGCTGCCCCCCCACCCTGTAATATTGACTATAAGGATTATATTTTGGCCCTATGATATTCCTACTATACCACTATTACAGGGTGGGGGCCCCTTCTAAGTTATGAGGCCTTTCCAGTCAGGGGAACCCAGACTGGTAGTCAAGCAAGTAGCGGTTTGGGGTTTTAAAAGGGTTTATTCCAGATGTTCAGTGATCCTCCGAGTGCGATGTCAGGCGCGCATCGAGGTCCAAAAGCCTCGCTACCTGGGCTCTGATGAGGACCACCTGCCCTGAACCCTAGACCTTTGTCATAGGTGGGTAACATTTTACATGTTTAAGGGTACGTAAAACCCAATAAGGAATAAACATTTATATTTTCAATCCTATCCCAACCATGAGCCCTAAACCCAGTGCAGGGGTCTAGGGGGGTTTGGAGATTGTTTAGGGATTTGGGGGTTGTGGTGGGTTTTGGGGTTTCGGTGGTTTAGGGGCTTTGGGTTTTCGGGTTTAGGGATGTTCAGGGGTTAAGGTGCTCAAGGGTTTAGGGTAAACCCCAACCCCGGTTTTTCGTTATTGCTCCTATGTTGGGCTTGGGGATTGGTTCTTACTGTTGTTTGATTTTACTTTTGGCTCTTTTTGCTGGTGCTCGCTAAGACACTAAACCCCAAAGGAGGGGGGGTGGGGTGGTCGAGCTTTTGGGGTTCAACTCCTTTTCGTAGCATTGACGGCCTACTAATGCCTCCAAAGCCTTATTAAAACAGAACCTAGGGTTTAGGTTCAGAGAGTCCGAAAATAGCAACGGCTCTGCGATTCAAGCAGGTTTTTGTGCTGGTAAGGGCTTTGAAATTGAGGGTACTTGACTAACTACGTGTCGTTGTGTTACACCACTGTGCCCAGCTATTGAGGCCCCAGTATACCTGAAAAAACCCTCATCAAGCCCTTGCAGGCGCCATGAAAAGAGCATTCTATATTACACCTTTGTAGTATCCTGTACACAGCCCTTCACGGAGCCTGTAGAAGGAACTGTCTGTCTGAGAAGCCCCCGATCTTTTGACTTGTCGAGTAATCAGTCCTAGTAAAGCCCCTTAGCGGTAGTTTAGGGGCCTTATTAATTAGAATAGGGCTTGGGGGCCCATTATACTATAGCTATAATAAAGGACCCTTCAAAATGTATAGTCTAGGTAATTATTAAAACTAAGAAACTATATTATGAGCCCCTTTCCATGTGTGGAAACCCAATAGCCTCAATCCTTAAGAGTAATGTATAGGGAATCCCTTACGATTTGTCCTTAATCCGGTTTCCAACTTTTCTTTTCTCTTGCCTCAACAAGACTAAACCTTAGTAGCTGAGTGGATACACTTTACACTTTTGGGGATAATATTACCCACTATAAAAATGAAAGTGTACACTTGTTGGGGGCTTATGAACTCAGCAACTAAGAAACCCCAGACTCCGAGACATGAAGTGGCACCTAGTTGCGCCGTTCTTCCTTCCTGTCCATTATGGGCCTCGAAACGGGTGCATTGGGTCGGTAGGATGAAAAGTTTCCCTATATGAGGACCCTTCTTTGGGATTCGACCCTTCATCCCTAACCCCGGTGCCTGAGACTCCCAGCTTTGAGCTCTAAGGGCTCTACCTATATTCTCGAGTGTAGTTCCTTCTTTTGGTTCAACCAATTTTAAAGTTAGGATCCTAGAATTATAAAGTAAGCCGAAAAGGCACCCGAACACCACCTTTCCCACTGACCTGGCCACCGCAAGGAGATATCGTCTATGTGACCTGCCAACAGGACTGAATAGCTCAGAGGCGTCTGGATGCGGCCATCATGGTCTGAATAAAACTCGTTATGTACCCCTCTTAAAGTCGCTCGTCTATGGAATGCTTCAGGCCCCATGTTAGGTGGCTGACTCCGTTCGGCTTCGAAGACCGAGCCGAACGGACCAGCTCGCTCTTGCTCTGGCTTTCTCTCTCTCTCTCTCTCTTTCTCTCTCTCTCTCTCTATCTCTCTCTCTCTCTCTCCCTCTCCCCCTCTCTCCCTCTCTCCCTCCCTCTCTCTCCCTCTCTCTCCCTCTCTCTCCCTCCCTCTCTCTCTCTCTCTCTCTCTCTCTTGCTCTTGCTCTTGCTCTGTTTAGGGTTGACAGTGTAGATGTAGCTTTCCCTCTTTCTCTTTCACTCAGACGCGCTGCCTGGCCACAGCCTACCCAGGCACGGAGAAAATGGCTCGGTGCTGACTTGGGCACTCATGTCGAGCAGTTCATGTTCTTCTGAGCAAGCCTTTCGGATTTAACGCGGGTGTGATGGAGGTTCTGTGGGGTGCTACTGTGAGCCATCAAGAACTCGTGCTACGAGTCCTAGGCCTCATTGCGAGTCGAGTCACATGCAGAGTCATAAGCGCATGAAGCTCAGGACCACAGGATGTTGGAGCCTCGTAAATGTCGTATAGCGTCTTCTGGCCCAGATCAGTATAACATTACTGTTTTCAAGCGCAATGCAATTCGTTGCGATGGTGCGCTCTTTGGCCAGCCGCAGTCGTCGTTGAATTGCTGCAAGGCAGGCAAAGACGACAAGTAATCATCTTCAGATTTGTTCGGCTCGTTTGTAGTTATAAGTTCCCCTAATTAGGGCTCCAGGTACCTAACCCCAAGGGTCCATGTACCCATATAGAGATACATGAGCCCCAAAGTACCTATATAGGAATTACATTGAGGCCAATGTATACACTCTATGAGTACATGGACCCTTAGGGTAAATAGTAGGTTACTGGGGCCCTAAACCCTAAACCCAAAACCCTAAACCCTAAACCCTAAACCCTATATATGGTTAGGTAACCCACTATTTAGGTAATTGGAGCCCTAGGGTTAACAGGTGAACCGCAGGCAAAAGCGCCTTTCCCTAAACCCCCGGGGGCAAAGGCCAAAAACCCCCTGCCCGGTGGAATCATCCTATTTGCTCCTTGGAGGGTCGGGGGACTTAGTAAGTAGGTAGTAAGTAGACTTATAAGTACCCTAAAAGGGACCCTAATTGGGGTTATGGTACTTATAAGTCCCCAAAATAACCAGTTACTAAGTCCCCCCGACCCTCCAAGTCCTTGCTGATGGCGCTGCACAGACCTCGCTCCCAGAGCACAGCCCTTTGTCTTGAAGGTTACTGTAAATAACTAGCTTGGATTTTGGGACATTTTTCATTTTCCTCCTTATTTGGGTTTATAAGGGGCCCTATGTATGAATATTTTTCAGGGTGTTTAAAGGCCAACCCAGATAAGAGCTACCCAGACCCCCAACTACCCTCCATTCAACGCCAAATACCCACTACTACGGACCATGAGGGCTCTATTAAAGGGCCATTGGGGGGCGCGGGGAGGTTCCTGGACTGTACGTATTTACTATACATGTCACTGTAAGGGTTCATCCCGCACGGAACCATCTCAGACTTTCCAAACTCCTTCAGTTGACGGATTTTGGAGGGTCTGGGCCATGTTCCTCTTGCATCGTCGAAGCCGCGCGGCCTTGGGAGCAGGAGCTCAATGCTGGGACTGGGGTTTCGGCACTTAGTAGCTGAGTGGATACACTGTACACTTTTGGGGGGATAATATTACCCACTATAAAACTGAAAGGGTACACTTGTTGGGGGCTTATGAACTCAGCAACTAAGGGCACTTAGGGGTTTATGGGGCTTAAGGTTTAGGTCCGACTTCCTTTGCAGGCCGAGCGAGACGTCCCTGGCCGGGGCCACGGAGGTCCGTGTCAGTGTTGTCTTCTGGGGCCCTGGGCCCTTGAGAAAGGTTCATGTCACTGCTCCTCCTCATCATCATTATCATCATCATCACCATCCTCACGATCATCACCAACCTCACGATCATCATCATCATCACCATCTTTATTTGTTCTTCACCATCACCACCATCATCATCATGACGATCGCCATCACCGCCATCATCATCAACATCATGATCTTTTCTTCACGATCACCAGCATCATTGTCATGACGATCGCCAACATCACTAGCACCATCACCATTACCAAAGAATACAAATATTCGTAATTTGTTTTGCGAGTCCTGTTACTGTTGTGTTTGATGACTCTCACCTTCTTTTGTTGAGTATTCTGTGACATGCCATGAGCTCAAGCAGCTCATCCTTGCAGTTGGCCTGCACGGATACAGCGCCGCCCCATGATGCTGCTCCTATGCTTGCTTGCTTGTCTTGGCACGGGAGTGTCAACAGCAGAGTGTCTCAATGGATCCGGTGAACACTGCAACGCAGCCGGTGGCGGTGCGGGTGGCGGAGATGCTTGAGATCTTCTTCAAAAGGAACTAAGCAGATTGCCCTATGAATCTCTCTCCGTCCTTCAGCAACGCCCAGACAACGCAGGTCGACCTGACAACGCTGGTCCACCTAACAGAACGAATTTGAGTGCGCAGCCGGACGATTACCCGGCCCCTGAGCCACCAAACGAGACTTGCGACACAGATTTCCGAATCGCCTTACCAGACCGCTGCACAGTGGAGGGTGACGAAATCTGCAGCCCAGCAGAGATGCAAGATTCAGCCAATTTTGCTAAATGTTGGTTCAGTCTCACAGGCAGCAATCCATGCCCAGGTCCAATCAACAGCACCACTGCCAAAGTTGAGGAATTCTCTGGCGACGTGTACGAGTTTTGCTTCCCAGTCCCGACGGGAGTCTGCCCCGCACAGGTGTGTATAAAGGCAGGTAACGATGATGCGCTCTGCTACAGTGGTATTGAGAATTGCCAGGCGCCAGACAAGAACCCCAATAGCATCATGTGCACAAACTACACCGGGAGTGGTGATTTCTGTGTCGTGAGCAACGTCGTGGCCGGCAACAGTGACAACTTGAGAGGCATCAGTCACTTCTCGATGATTTGGGAATGCTGCGACCAGGGGCCTGTAACTACCACGACAACGAGTCTTGCACCGACGACAACGACGACGCTGGCACCAACTACAACAACTACACCGACTCCTACAACAACTACGACTCTAGCACCAACAACGACAACGACGACACCGGCACCGACTACAACAACTACACCGACACCTACAACAACTACGACTCTAGCACCAACAACGACAACGACGACGCCGGCACCGACGACAACAACGACTCCTGAGGAAACTACCTCCACCACCACATCAACGTCGACACAAACGACGCTTCCTGACGTAACCACCACAACTCCTGCACCGACGACAACGACGACACTGGCACCAACTACAACAACTACACCGACACCTACAACAACTACGACTCTAGCACCAACAACGACAACGACGACACCGGCACCGACTACAACAACTACACCGACACCTACAACAACTACGACTCTAGCACCAACAACGACAACGACGACACTGGCACCAACTACAACAACTACACCGACACCTACAACAACTACGACTCTAGCACCAACAACGACAACGACGACACCGGCACCGACTACAACAACTACACCGACACCTACAACAACTACGACTCTAGCACCAACAACGACAACGACGACGCCGGCACCGACGACAACAACGACTCCTGAGGAAACTACCTCCACCACCACATCAACGTCGACACAAACGACGCTTCCTGACGTAACCACCACAACTCCGGCACCAACAACCACAACACCAACCCCTACAACCACGACCACAACCGCCGCACCAACGACCACAACTGCAGCGCCGACGACCACGACTCCCACACCTACAACCACTACCGCAGCGCCGACGACCACAACCCCGGCACCAACAACCACGACTCCAGCACCTACAACCACTACCGCAGCGGCGACGACCACAACCCCGGCACCAACAACCACGACTCCAACACCTACAACCACAACTGCAGCGCCGACGACCACGACTCCCACACCAACCACCACTACCGCAGCGCCGACGACCACAACTCCAACAGCTACAACCACGACCCCAGCACAGACGACCACAAGTCTGGCACCCACGACCACCACGGGAGTGGGACCCACGACAACCACGCCGAAAAAACCATACTACGGCAAGTACTATGGCAAGTACTATGGCAAGTACTACGGCAAGTACTACGGCAAGTACTATGGAAGGCCGGGCGCTTTGCAGGTTTGGGCCAGTGCCACACTGTTCTGTTTTTGATGGTTTGCACGTAGGTGGACACTGCGCTGTGATCCTCAGCCCTTTAATGCTGTATAGTCGACACACACTCTTCTCAAGCCATCCAGATGGCCCCCCAACCCCAAGCCATACCCAGTCAATCTCAAGACTGTAACCACGCACAATCAAGCCGAATCATCGATGGTGTTGCATAGTCAACAATGTAGTTGTCAAAATTAGGGTCATTTCTTGAAGTCTTGGGTATCTAAAACGTTAGCTGCCGTATTATATTAAGGACCCAAAAAGGGACCATAATTTTGACACCCACCCATGTGTTACTAACCCTATGTATTTATTTACACAGCTCTCACGAAGCTCCGACGACACAGGAGCAGGCTAAAACCCTAAACCGTAAACCGTCAAGCCCTGCCTCCTCCGGCACAAGCACGTCAAGCCAAGTCATGTGCTGGCACCCGAAGCCCACCTATAGTCGCCATTGTAGTTCCTTTTCTGGTTAACCAAAAGCTATATGAAAGGATCCTAACCATAAAATTGGTTAACAAAAAAGGGAACTACAATGGAGACTATAGGCATCTTTCACACAGCATATTGTACTGGATTAGGTTAGATTTGACTTAGACTCTATTGTATGACCAGCTGGCCTTGGGTTTTCCTTTGGCAAAATTAGTCTTGCAAACGTTGCAAAAGGATGTCAGCACCATTCCGCGACAGGGGAGTCAGCACATAGTGTAGCATGCAGCAGGTTGCAGCAATGCAACTTGTTGTACGGTGTAAAGCGTGATGCAATGCATGCGGCAACATCTCTTACGAGATGCTGGGAACACACAGTGTTCAAGCAGCCCGCAAACAGCAAATCTGCAAGCTCGTAAAATTAGCACAAATGATCACAGAGACATGCATGTGCATGTAAGGCATTTCAATACTGATGTGACTTAAGTTATGCGTATGCATATATTATGCATACATGTATGTATACATGTGCATATGTGTATGCGTGTATATGTGTTTATATGTTTATATGTATATATGTATATAGGTATATAGGTACCTGTATTTTTGTATGTGTAGATGCGTGTATGTTTATTTGTGTACATGTGTATAGGTGTATGTATATGTACATGCCGATGATTTTGTGCGTGCATATGCATAGGTATATGTGTTTATATATATATATGTGTACACATACATACATATTTACATGTATAAGCCTTTGCATGCATAAGCTTTTGGTATACACAACTAGACACCAACACTTATCAGAGCCTGTATGTATGCATGTGTGAGTACATGCATGATTCCACGGATGCATGTGCGTGTGCAAATTATCTGTAAGCCTAGATGTATCACTACCATTGCTTCAGCGATAGAAACCCCAACACTCTCTCAATCAAAACCTTTGTATCCGACGTTATTTAGGGTTTAGAGTTCTTTGTGGGGGGTTACCTTAACCCGGAATAACCTACCTTTGTAGGGTTCCTTATTATGATTCCCTTCTATAAGTCCTTAAAAGGGTAGGTTGTTCCGGGTTCCGGGTTAAAGTAGGGTTTAAGAACTGCTTAGCGCATGAACCCAGGCACCTCGAGCTTCCCAAGAAGTCCAAGCCCCATCCCGAAATCGTACACCCGAAATTGCACACCCTAAACCTCTGAACCACAAACCTTAGGGGTACTTAGAAATGTTTTTTAATTTTTTGGTTATTATAATCCCTAAGAAACAGCTATAGTTACAATTTTTGCTAGGGTTCTAAGTTCAGTATAGAAACCCCAAAACCTTAGTAGCCCAAGCCCCAAACCAACAACTTCATGTGACCCGAAGCCCTGAGTCGGACCCAGATTTGCCTTCTGAAGGTACCATCCTCACTATCGCTGCGCAAGTTGGTGCCCGGGAACTGGAAGAGTTTTGTATATTGTGTGTTTGGGTGTTTGTTTATCATGGCTGGCCGAAAACCAAACGAAAACCCTCTTCTGACTATTTCGGGCCCGATACTGGAGGACAGAGATATGCGGCTCGGGGTCGAGTTCATGGGGCATATGGTAGGCTTCGTAGAGTCCGTGCCAGTCTGTCGCCTTCAGAGTGTTCTACGCCTACGTTCCCGAGTTCCTGCGGTTGATTATTTACTTGTTTGGGGTTTACATACGGCCCGAGGCCACAGCAAGAAACGTCAAGGGGGCTTGCTTGTTTTGCAAGCGAGGAAACCGCGTGTTACCGCACCACATAGGATGTATCAGTTTGTTAACAGCAGGCAGCGGATGGAAGCCCTAAGCCACTCCTAAACTGTAATCCGCACTCTAACACTGAAGCCTTTCATGGCAGTTTTGGGTGGCACACCCTAAACGCCAAAGGTAGCAACTGCTAGTTCCCGGCAACCCCCCCGAAAAGCGTAGTAGGATACGATGGAACAGACAGCCAGGCCCTCAAGCAAATGGAAAGCACCGGCCCATGAAAGGACCCCACTTGGAGGTTCATGGGTAGTTTTACGCAGGGTTATAAGTAGGGTAACTATACCTATAACTAGGGGACTTATAACCACACTTATAGCTACCCCTGACCCCTAAACCCTATACCGATACCCTTATAGAATCCCGTAGATCTCTTTAAAGGGACCTTCAAGCCAAGGTGCAAGTGGCAGCCGCCCTACACGTGGAAGTGGACTCCGCCCTGCTGGGGTTGTCACACGGGAAGCTCGCGCAGCATAGCACCGCGGGCGGGTGTTTGTGGGGTTTAGGGTTTTAGGGGTTTAGGTTTTAGGGTTTTAGGGTTTAGGGTTTTAGCGTTTAGGGTTTTAGGGTTTAGGGTTCTAGGGTATAGGGCTTAGGGTTTAGGGTTTAGGAACCTTGTACTGTACTTTGCCGCTACCACAACAACAACTACGACGACGACGCCGACCACTACCACTACCACTACTACTGCTACTACTACTACTACTACTACTACTACTATTACTACTATTACTACTACTACTGCTACTACTGCTACTACTCGCAACGACGACGACTACTACTACTACTACTATCACTGCCACTAGTGCTATTACCGCCGCCACCACCACCACCACCACCACCAAGCCACGCCCATGATTTGGGAAAGCTTTGCTTTAGAAGCCATGGGATTCCAAAACCCCAGAGATCGAGGGCCTCAGATTCCATACCTTCCTGCAAAAAGATTCCAAGTCCCCGTTTAGGGTTCAGGGTTGATCGCAGTTATAGACCCCCCTCAATTACAAGTCGGCCCCGCGGAGGGCCCTTGTTGTGGTGTGAAGGGTTTAGGGTTGAGGAAACCAAGTTTTAAAAAAGCAAGCCCTTCATTAGGAAAGCTTTGGACAGCAACTTTTTTAAGCCCAACCCTTGACTGCGAAGGCTTTGCTGCAGAAGCCAGAGACTTCCAAAACCGCAGATTTAGAGGGCCTTAGCCTCCATGCTTTCCTTAACTTAGTAGCTGGGCGGATAGGATACACGAAACACTTTCGGTGATAATTTGAAACGCTGCGCGTCGTCCGCCTCGGCCCGGCTGTACGCGCATGCGGCGAGTGGCTACTATCTGCAGCAAGCTCTTGTAGGAAAAAAGTAACAGTTGGAATCGCACTTATAGTAAAAGTAATGTTCATAGCAACACGAAGCAGGATGATTGTGAGTAGTATTAGTAGTGGTAGTATCAGTACGAATTTTGGTGTCGTCATTCCGAAACACTGGATACCAAGACTCTCGCAAGCGGCGGGATGCCTTAAGTATGGGCCGTTGAGGCTGGCAGGGCGGGGGAGGGGGGCGTCGTGCTTTCGGGTGCAGGTGTTGTCCGGGCTTTGAAAGTCTTTCAGGCTGGGGTTAGGGTGTAGGGTTAGGAATTCAGGTTTGAAACTCCCTTGTGGTACTGCAGCCTTACAAACGAGCCCCAATTTTTCAGGCTGGGGTTGGGGTGTAGGGTTAGGAATTCAGGTTTGAAACTCGCTTGGTACTGCAGCCTTAAAGGCGAGCCCCAACACATAAAGATGCTACGAAATGTCAGCGAGCGGAGGAGGGGCGGGAGGGAAGGGAGGAGGCGGGGGGGAGGGGGGAGAGGAGGGAGGGGGGGGAAGGGGGGGGGAGGGGGGGGGGGAGAAGCGGGAGGAGGGGAAATGAAGAAAATTGGGTGGGACTGCCTACAGAAAGCCAAAATCCACTGGAGAAGGCGAAAATTCACCGCCGGACCTTGGGGCTCATCGACACGTTTCCATTTTAAGGGGGGGGTGGGGGGGGCGGTGGCCAGGATTTTGGGGGTGGGGTCATTGGGGAGGGGATTAAGAGGTGGGGAATAGAGGAAATCCGAATAGGAACCTCTGACCGCTTCGGCGGGGCCGAGGCGAATATTTCCCACTATAAAACTGAAAGTGTACACTCTTTGGGGGCTTATAAACTCAGCAGCTAATTTACTCAAGCTCCTTGTGATCAGGTTAAGAGTGCGCGACGAAGGCGTGCTACTGTACTATGCTGTACTACTGTGCCGCTGTACTGCTGTACTACTGTACTGGTGTACTACTGCATTACTGTACGACTGCGCTACTGTACAACTGCGCTGATGTGACTACTGCATTACTGTGCTACTGTTATACTGTACTAGTGTACTACCGTACTACAGTACTAATGTACTGCTGTACAACTGTACGACTCTACTACTGTACTGCTGTACTACTGTATTTCTGTACTGTTGTATTTCTGTACTACTGTACTACAGCACTGCTGCTGTACTACTCTACCACTGCACTACTGTACTACTCTACTGCTCTACTACTGTACCCGTCCCTGGTTCCGCGGAGAGTCTGCGAGCGTAGCAGTACTGCCCCTTGCCCCGAATAATCGATTCCCCTTGCTTGGGCTTGAAATGAGTCAGATGTTGGGGAATAAAATAATAGGAAGTCAACACTGTTACCATTCTCTTGAGTCCGAATCCGTGGACAGTTGTTCTTTGCCTGAGCTTGAATCTGCTGAAGTCTTGCAAATCGGAACGTCGTCTAAAATAGAGGCCTTTATAATTGGAATAGGGTTCTGAGGTTATAGTCAGGAAGCCCCAAAACAGTTTAGGCCATTATTCAGGCCCCTATATTGCATGCTCAGGCTACGCCCGAAAGTTGTTTCTTGCGTTTTAATGTCTGCCCAGATGGGCTGCTGGCAACTCAGGGTTTAGGGTTCAGGGGTTGGCAAGTCTTGGGATTGTGAGATCCCGTCCCATGCTACGAAATAAAGCCAACGAATCATTGTTTTAATGGACCTGATCAGGGGCTTTGGTATAGTACGAGTCACGTAGCTGGAACTATCTAAACCACTGGTCTTGTGGTTGTGCAACCGTGCTGGAAACTACTTATCAAGCTGAGCCTTCAACTGCTCTTGTTCAAGATCTGAGTCTTGAGTATACGTAACCTGGGTTCGGAGTACCATACTTGAGTACTTTTTCTCGGTACCTGCTCCTTAAACGAGCCATTATGAAACGAAAGTCTATAGTTGTTTCTCCCTTTTTCCTCCAAGGTCCTGGTAAGAACCTCGGGCTCTGGGACCGAAAGCCCTGAACCCTCGGAACCTAAACACCCAACCCTCGCACCCTAAAGCCCTACAGTAAAAGCCAGAAAGTTGGAACATGATTATCCTATATAAACCCTTTATGGTAAATTATAGGGTATCCTAGCCTGAAACCATATTCCAACTTTCTGGAGTTCCCTTTAGACCCTCGGACCCTAAACCCTAAACCCTCGGACCCTCAACCCTACTATGGGGGCCTTAATAATTACCTACATTAGTTTGGGGTTCCTTATTAAAACTAGAGTATACTGAGCCCCAAAGCCCTATTCTAATTATTGAGGCCCGATATGGGAGTTTCCGAAAATAGGGGGTACGTCCTTACAATAAGGATCCGACTACTCAGGGTATTACATTAGGGTCCCCAATTTTCGGAAACTCCCATATTAAACCCTAAACCCTCGGACCCAAAGCCTCAACCCATCCACAAGATCATCCGCCAAGGAAAGTCGCTCCTCGCAAGCAAGTTGGCACACCTAAACATGGGTTCTCAAAGGGTCCTAGGCACTGTTATGGGGATCTTTCCCGAACAGTAAAATAGAAAGGACTTCTAACAAAGAAACCCTACATTCTACGGTCATAGGCAGTTGCTTTGGCCAGTCTGCAGAGACTCAAAGAGTCTTGTGTTAGGACGTGGGTCGTTGACGGCGCTTATCATATCCTTATACAGGGGTAGAGGGGTGGTGTGCACCTCTAAAGTTTTCGGGTCTCTATTGTAGACAGGATAGAGTGCACTCTAATATAGGGGCCTTTACAATTAGACTAGGGTTTGGGGGGTGTAGATTATACTATAACGGTAGTAAATTAAGGCCCCTACAGTATCCCCACAACCCCCCCCCACCCCTGGTGCATCCGAGGGCTGACCTTTCGTCACTTCGGGCTTGCCTTCACGGTTCTGCTCACCTCCAAACCCAGACCCTCATCTTGTAGCAATGACTGAGACGCATGAGAAGGTCATGTATATATGTGCATATATGTATACATGTAAATGCAAATGTATGTTTATGTATATGTATAGGCACACATGCGTATACATATATATATATATATATATATGTTAAGTGTGTATATATATATATGTATATATTTACATATATTAGCGCCCCAAACCCTCGAGGCTGATTCCGGAACCAAAAGCCTGAACTTCAAACGCCAGAGCTTGTTGGAGCCCAAGGCTTCTAGAGTTGCCGAAAACGCAAGAAGATGATCTCGAAGAGGTGAGACTGGGATCCCCCAGACCCCCCGGGAGGATCTAGAAAGTAGATCCCCTAATCTGGGGCCCTATACTACTAAGGGTACTTTATGGGAACCCCCATTAAGGGATCTATTTGTTGGATCCTCCCGAGGGTCTGGGCCGGTGTGTCGTCGATCAGCTTAGGGCTTGGGGCTGTGAGTTTGATACATTTAGGGATAAAGGAAATTTGAAATCTACTGGGTTAGGGTTCCTTGAGGATACGAGTCTTGATGGTGTAGACTCTCTCTGGACTTCGGGTTTGGCCTGTTCAGGGCTTCTGGTTTAGGGTTTTTGGGTGTGGGTTTCGGGATCATGTGAGGTTGAGGTTATATGGGTTGTTAGCCTCAAGTGTAGGCGCTTAAGGGTTGATGTTCAGTGTTGGGGAAAGAACGATGTCGCAGCAGGATTTGCAGTAGAGGTCGCCAGAACATTGCCGGGAGTTACGATCACTCTTGCTCTAGGGATCTAAGGACTCATATACTAAGGCTTTTGGGTCCAACGACCATACTATAGAAGGCTTTTGGGCCATTTTGATCCCCAGGCTTGGAAGCAAGAGTCAGAGCCGCTGCCAGCGTAAGAATGCAATCGTTGGTGTTTGTCTGGGGCATGATAGGTTTCAGGGCAATACGGAACATAATATAGCGGGCTTTAATAATTAGAGAAGGGTTTAGGGGTACATTATAATACTATAATTTTAATAAGGAGCCGCCCAAACCCTCTTCTAATTATAAGGACCCTACATTATGCCATACACTCCCTGGGTTTGGAGTACCATACTTGAATATTTTTTTCCGGTACCTGCTCCTTAGAGGAACCATTATGAAACGAATGTCTCTGTTGTTTTCTCCCTGGTTACTCCAGAGTCCAGAACCCTAAACCCTAAACCCTAAACCCTAAACCCGAAGCTGCGGATCATCCAGCCAGCAACTTTAACTTTGGAGGACCTCTCGCAGCCTGCGCCCGAGGCAGACCATGGTGCAGAATCAGGAGCCAAAGAAGCACCCCAACATAAACTTTGTTGTGGGATATCCCCTAGGACCCAGAGTTCCCTCTTTTAAGGGTCTCTAGCTCTTATGCTTAATTCAAGAGGGGTTCTGTGATATCCCAGCCTTGTGGTTTTTGTTTGGGTCCTTTTTTGGGGGATCGCTACTGAAGGCAAGGGGCCAAAGCACCTTTGTCAAAATTTGGTAACATTTTACGTTTTAAGGGAACGTCAACCCAATAAGGAACAAAAATGTACATTGTTAATCCTATCCCAACCATGAACTAGAAGAAGATCCCTAACCCTAAACCCAAGTTAAACTAAATGTCAAAATACCCTAAACCCTAGGGGGAGACACATTTTATGCCAAGGGTGTGCAATCTGAGTCAACGGGTCCCAGGACGGACTTAAACGCATTGGACCTTAACAGAAAGCTACCCAAAGGCTCCATGCACCCTTATAGTAGATACTTAAGCCTTAAAGGGGTCCCTATATAGGTACTTTAAGGCCTAAGTATCTACTATATGGGTACATGGAGCCTTAGGGCTACACAGCACCACACAGCGGCATCATTGTGGATATTTCCTGTCGGGTTTGAAGGCAACCTCGTCATGGCCAACGTCCTGAAGCCATCGGCACGAATACCTAGGATGCCCAGCAGTATCCTTACTCCCTACTTTTTGTAAACCCAGTCCTAGGTTCCTTATAAAGGTACCCAATACCAAAAAGGGATCCCTGTTTTATTCCTAGGTTGCTGGGCATCCTAGACAGTGTGGGAGTTTTAGGAGATAAGTAGCCAGAGGTTTCGGGTTCAGGGTTCAGGCTTGAGGCTTGGGTTTGGAGGTTTGGGTTTAGCCCTGTAGCCCCGATGTAACTAATCCGAAATATTAGTAACATTTTAACAACTTATGTAAGCTCTTTCCTGAACTGTATAACAGTCGAGCCTGAGACGTTTTGGGCAAGCAGCCCCAAGTTATGAAAAGCTTGCTGCCCTAAATCCTTCTTCAGCCATCCCGTACAAAGTTGGAGCATGGGTGGGGAAGGATTAGTGCTGGGACGCCTGGATGATTCTAGCCACTTCCAGAAAGTTGAAACCCACTGTCTTCATGCTGACAGCGAACTGCGGGCATTGCTGTACCAACAGTATAAACCTACCGTGTTGCCAAATTCCGATTCTGTGGGTTCTATTGTACCGGATGAGGGAACAGGATAGCGATGGTTCAGCGTCTGTTATTTGCTGTAGGGTATCCAGCTTCTCCATGTGCCAATGCCTAGCGTTCAGCACCGGATCCAAGATGCAAGCAACTTCCAAATCTTCAACCCTATAGCCCTCTGGGCTGCTTCAGTCCCATATCCCCCATAACAGTACCTAACCCTAAGGGTCCATGTACGAATATAGTATATACATTGGCCCTAATGTACCTCTACAGCGACTACTTTCGGGCCAATGTATCTACTATATGGGTACATGGACCCTTAGGGTATGGACCCTTTGGGACTTGATCCCTCAACCCCTTGTTCCCACACCACAGGAGCAGAGGAAGGCTTTTGAGGCCAAGAAGCTCAGGCGCAGCTTCAAGGTTTTCTGGCTTGCGTGTCGCATAAGTGTATAGTTACTAGTACAAAATGGCACATTATCGTTTTGTTTAAGTGTGTTTAATAATATAGTTAGTACATAATGGTATACTAGAGTGTAGACAGTATAGTGAGTATCATAGCATGCTTCAGGATGCTATGTTTGAACTTAAAGAAACACGGGACCTTGTCAGGTGCGTGACAGCACAAGGTGTCTCATTATATCTGGGTGGTTGTCAACATTAGGGTCCCTTTTTGGGTCCTTATTATAGTACGGCACCTAATATTTAGGCTACCCCAAAAGGGACCATAGTTTTGACAACCACCCGTCTATAGTTTCCTTTGTCGTTATGTTTTTCCCCGAGCAGTTTACTGTAGGGGATCCCCATCGGTTAGACAGGAATTGCCGGGCGGCGGAAAGCCGTTGCCGGGCTCCTGGGCTCTCTGGGCTCCCTGCTTGGAGGGTCGGGGGACTTAGTAAGTAGGTAGTAAGTATAAGTACCCTACAAGGGACCCTAATTGGGGTTATGGTACTTATAAGTCCCTAAAATAACCAGTTACTAAGTCCCCCGACCCTCCAAGTGGGCTCCCTGTGTCACTTTGTCTCCCTTCCTATGTCTCTATCTCTGGGTGAGAGAGAAACTACAATACTAACTGTGTCGCCCACTTCGGCCGCCCCAAAAGCTACTTTACTAAATGTGTCGCCGCTTCGCCCGCCCCAAGAACTGCTTTACTAAATGTGTCCCCTTATAAAGCCGAAAAGGTTAACCTTTAGTTCCCCATGATCTCCGACAAGTAGGTCAAGGTTCGCAAAAATAGGGTATGTCTACTTCAAAACGTCGTACCCCAACACCCTATTGCACGTGTTGGGGCCCCTATGTTAGATTGGCATGAGGATTATGTTCTTCCTGTGAAGCTGAAGAGCTTCTCATCGCCCAAAGAGGATCCGCAGTGAGCTGCGCGTTCTTGTGCATCCACAGTGCTTGCCAGGGTCCAAAACTTCGCTGATTCACTGTTGTGGGTGTCCGGTTTCGGGCTTAGCGCTGATGGTGTCAGAGCAACTTAGTAGCTGAGTGGATACACTTTACACTTTTGGGGGATAATATTACCCACTATAAAACTGAAAGTGTACACTTTTTGGGAGCTTATGAACTCAGCAACTAAGTGTAAGTCCTGAGGGTATAGAGCCTCACTGGGTTCCAGGACGGGACGGCAAGCAGAATTCAGATACCTGGGTTTGGAGTACCATACTTGAATACTTTTCTTGGTACCTGTTCCTTAAAGGAACCACCTATGAAATAACAGTCGATACTTCTTTCTACCTGGTTACTTCAAAGTCCAGGATAGATCGTTTGCTGCACTGCTGCAAGCCGAGCCCGGTGGGAGATATGTGACCGCAAAGCTGAGCCTCTAACCTTACCTTAACCTACTTTTTGTAGGGTCCTATGAATCCCATACGAGGGTTTATAACAAGGACCTACAAAACAGTAGGGTTTAGTAGGTGTAGGTAGTTCCTCAATACCCAACTTTGAAAATAGCTTAGCAGTAGCCGGAAAGTGTAACCTGTGTTTCTGTGGCTTCTTGGGGAAGTAAGAAACCTTAAGCCCTCGGTTCTGGGTATTGCCCGGAACCCTCTGCAAATTGCAACTTGAGAAAAATTCCTCTTGAGCTAAGACTATGGTTCAGAAGTTGTGCCTTCGGCTTTAAAGAACCCAACTTGGAGGTTCATGGGTAGCCATAAGTAGGGTCATAACTTGAGCAACTATACTTAGAACCCATATTACGGGACTTATAACCCCACTTATGCTCGTAACTACCCCCTAACCTCCAAGTAAGTCGGAACGCCTTGAGAACCCGAACCCTTGAACCTCGGACCTTACTTGAAGGATCATGGGACTTAGTAAGTAGGGTTATAAGTACCTCAGTTGGGGTTACAAGTTGCTATAAGTATAGTTACCTTGCTTATAACCCTACTTACTAAGTCCCATGATCCTCTAAGTAGAATCTGGGACCCAGATCTCCAAACCGCGAAGCATTCAAGTCTACGGGTTTATAGAGTTTAGGGTTTAGGCTTTTAGGGTTTTACAGAAACTGTTAAGGGCCGTTTGGGTCTAGGTTTGGGTGCCAATAAGTATTTTGAGCGAAATGTTTTGACCGAAAGTTTCGACAGGTTTCCCTTTCGAAAGTGGTTTGCAGGTTGCTGAGCCGGGAGGCTGGATAGGTAGTCGGACGTGTGCGCCGGTTAAACCGAAAGTTTGGACAGTTTCTCTTTTGAACCTGGTTGCCAACAGTAAGTATGCCCATTTGTTTTATTATACATCAACATCACACGTGCAGTCTAAACCCTAAACTCTATTCGCATCCACTACAAAACACAAGAACAGTGACATTTTTCGACTGGCGCGGCTTTCTGTTGATTTTAGGATTATAATTACACACCCGGTCTAAACTTCCAACCCTAAACCCTTTTGGTAGTTTTTTTGGGTTGAGGGTAGAAGGTTTGCATTCAGGGTTTAGGGTTTGTAGAAATTGTTAAGGGTTTGGGTGCCAATAGCATTTTGAGCGAAAGTTTTGACCGACATGTTGTGAGCAGGTTTCCTTTTTGAACTTTATTTCGGGGTTGATAGGCCGGGCTAGGACTGAGAAGGGCTGGTTGGTTAGAGGGAGGGGGGGGGGCGGGGTGTGGGGCTGGGCTCGGTTGGGATATGATTAACTCCACGCACGAACCCTAAACCTTAAACCCTTTTCGGTTTATGCTTCGCGTATGAGAAACATATACAAGGTCGTATTGTTGCGGTATTAGATTCAACATCGCACATGCAGTCTAAACCCTAAACCTTATTCGCATATAGAAACTGTTAAGGCTTTGGGTGCCAATAGGTTTTGACCGAAACGTTTTGACCGAAACCTTTTGAGCAGGTTTCCTTTTTGAACGAGTCTTGCGACTGGAACCTGATTTTGAGTTCGGGGCGGAGTGGGGTCGGAGTCAGGGGCTGGGAACCTGATTTCGGGGGGGCCGGGAGTTTGACCACTGAAACTTGAAGGGACCCCTACCCTATAATGGGTAGCTATATTAAGGGTATATACCTACGGGTCCTTATTAAGGGTCCCTCCTTTTACCCTTGGATTGAAGTTGTTTGAATTTTGGGGGGCGCGCGGGCCGGGCCAGGGGCGAATGGGGACGCGGGGTTTTGCGGCGACCCTAAACTACCCCTGAACCCCTGAAACCCTAAACCTTAAACCCTAAACTCTACACCCCTCCTAAACCCAAAGGAAAGCCGCGGGCGCGGGCCGAACGAAGGACAAGCAATTTCTGTTTGTCGCTTTCTTGAGGGTTTAGGGTTTAAAGTTTTGGGTTTTAGGTTTGACGTAGTAGCTGAGTGGATACACTTTACACTTTTAGGATAATATTACCCACTATAAAACTGAAATTGTACACTTGCTGGGGGTTTATGAACTCAGCAACTAAGTTGAAGTGTAAGGTTTAGAGGGGTTAAAGTTTAGGGCTTCGGGCTTAGGGTTTAGCGCGCACCACCCTTCAGTATTCATGGTGACGAATAGAAGGTCTCGCCTTCCAGAGCAGTTGCACTCCGCTGGCTGCAGCACTTTTAAGGGCGAGCACAAAGCTGCTTTGGACAAGTTCCGACCTTCCAAACGGTCCTCCACCAGACGCTCCCCAAAGTCAATACAATCAATGACATGCGCAGCTGACGAGATTCAGCCGCTGTGGGTGCAGGAATCAAACTTGCGACCCCAAAACTGGGGCCGTCTCGCGGCCCCAGAAAAGGAGCCGCGAAATGCAGCCAACCTCCTTTAACATATTTTGACTGGCAACTAGAGGACCCCAAAATCGGGGCCGCTTGGCGGCCCCTATTTTGGGGTCACGAATTCCTATTCTGGGGCCCAAACCCAAGCCCGTACGTTCCAAACTGCTACATCAAGGCGACCCGCCCACAGGCAGGCATCCAGTGTGGAAAAATCATTCTCCAAGAACAAGAATTTCCAACAGACAGCTTGCCGGTGGAAGTGATAGACATGAGAGAACAGAATGTGCTTGGGGTCCTGGCACAGCCCAAACCTTTAGCCCCGGATCCTACAGCATACTTGGAGGTTCATGTTATTATCGGCCCCAAACCCTCGTCTAAGTATTCAGGCCGCTATATGGGTGGTTGTCAAAATTGGGGCCCCTCTTTGGGTCCTTATTATAATACGGCACCTAATATTTGGGGTACCGAAAAAGGGACCCTAATTTTGACAACCACCCATATATAAGGACTTCCTAAGTCGGACGATCCTCCATGCTGCCTGGGCTCTGCTGCAAGTGCTTGGCGCCAACGCTGCAAAGTCTCGACTCAAAGGGGCTTCGACGATCTTTACGGTTTAGTGGTTTGGATTTCGGGGGTTTTGCCTCTGGGTTGTAGGGTTTCGTTTGAAGGGTTTGGGAATTAGGTTTGCCGAGCTTGTGGGGGTGAGTAATTAGGGTTGAGCACCAACAGCCCTTGTGTATTTTTAGGATTACGGGCTTCTTCGGTTGACGAGTTTGGCTTAGCGCAACTCCTGATTATGGTTTCTGTGATGTGGAGGCTGACAGTTTAGGGTTTAGCAGCTCAGAACTTTTGTGTGACGTCGTCGGTGTGGGTTTGCGTTCAACCCGTGGTGGGTTTGCTGTCCAAGACCAGCGAAGATGAAAAGACGGGTGCGGATGACATTGTCGTCCTCTTGCCGCTAACTCTCGCACTGACGGGCACGTCTCGATGACACGGTTCCCAAAAAATTGCGAGGATAGTCGAAGCACACGGCCCACGCCCTGCGCTAAAGCGACAATCACATTCGGCTCGTATGCAACGTACCGTTCTCGAGATACTTATTGTTGTCGCCCCCAAATCCCGATCATAGCATCGTTTCTTGATGGAATCCACGAAGGATCTCCCCCCTCTTTTGTCACTCGACGGACGCCTTCCTGCTAATGCGAAATTGGACTTCACAGTGTTTGCCGTATTCGCTGCACAGCAACTCTTCGCAGGGAATGCATACATTCACGCTCGTACCAGGACATTCTCATCCAGAGCTTTTACAATCCTCCAACCTGCAGGGGTACTCAACCCGACCCGTGCTATCCGACGCGGTACTGTAGCGGCTGTAGGCGAGGTCCATTGTGATGACGAGGGGCGTTTCACGGAGGTAAGGTGTCGTACTGCGTGCAACACATGTTGCTGATGCTGTTTTGC
Organism: Symbiodinium sp. CCMP2592; assembly: GCA_905221615.1. Classification (NCBI taxonomy): domain Eukaryota; class Dinophyceae; order Suessiales; family Symbiodiniaceae; genus Symbiodinium; species Symbiodinium sp. CCMP2592. Next base: position 508,896 of record CAJNDT010002879.1, read on the forward strand.
GCCGCAGACTTCTTGTGATGTTTTTTGGTTGTTTGCAGCCATGGTCGTCGTCGTTGCGATATTACTTTCGGTTCCCTTCACGATTCACCATAGTCATCATCACCATCATCGTCATCAGCGTCGTCAAGGTCCTTGTCATGGTCATCTTCAACCTCATCACAATCATCGTCATGATGCATTTCTGCACTTCGTGAACAGAACATGGCCCCTGCAAATTTCAGGTAGAAAATGTAGAAACACGACGGCAATCTGCCTGATGTAATCATATGGTGCCTGTCCCCCACGAATCTACATATGACGGTTGAGGTCTCGGAGGGGTCAGTTTTGAAATTGAGTCGCACAGCAATGGCTGCCACAGGGCACAAAGAAGGCTTTCCGGCCCTTGCCCTTGTGGAGTGTAATCGCTCCGACGACCTTTGGTCGATGGTCTCATACTTTGATGCTTTCGGGTCTCATGTTCCTTCTAGGCGATCTTATTTTGGGGTTCAGGTCTCGGAGTGACACAACGGCAAAGTTTCAGACGTTGTTGAATTCTCGGTTTCGGGTTTCGTCAATGCATGTATTGTTGAAGTGTTGGTCGTCACGGTTCAAGGTTGAAGGTATCCGACATATATGTTTCTTTCGCGACATGCCGGTTCTTCGCATGGAGCAAAGGAGCCAAGATGCCGTAACGAACTTTGTTTCCGCCGCGTTGAAATCGGAGGAATTTCGGTCCTGGTCTTCACAACTGAGGTATTGGACGCATATTTTGCACAAATGTAGCAGCTGTCGTCCACGTTGATGTCCTTTTCGCCATGATTAGATTGTGGCTCTGCCAGTAGTCGCACGGGCAATACTCGTAGAAACTGTCGCAGTGGTAGTAGGAGTAGTACAGTGTCGTCGTCGAACTGTTACTATCTGTGCTGGCATCAGCCCTTGTGCTAATCTTAGTGTTGGTGCTGGTAACACGAGTAGGAGGAGGAGTAATACTCTCACTCGAACCCGTACCGCTACGAGTACCAGTAACAGTAGCACTAGTACTACTTGATGCTGATGTCGTCCTAGCATTGGTACTCGGGGAAGTCGCAGTGGTCATGGTGGTAGAAGTAGTCGCCCCCGTCATTATAGCAACCGTTCTTCTATCATTTCTAGCTGCTACTGGTAGTGCTTGGTAACGATTTTCGTCGCAGTACCAATCTGTTCGCATGTGTGGATGTCACAGCAAAACTGGTATCGATTCTGTAATGTTTGTTGTCCGAGGTGCCAAAGAGCTTTGAAGTGAGTGTTCCAGTTGTTGATGTTCACGGCCCTTTTCTCCCGACGGAGAATCGGCAACGCACCTGTGTTCGATGATTTTCTAGGTCAAGCATTTAAAGCAGGCACCCAGAGTGCCGTGAGTTCAGTGAGTGTATATGTATATATATATATATATAGATATACTTATTTATTCATTTGTTTAGATGATGGACTGAACTCAGAATCCTCGCATAGCTTCAAACCGAGAGAGTGGCAAAGAAGATGGTGACCCAGATCTTAACAAGCTAAACCCACCTGGACATCAAATAACCTACCATTTTGAGGACTTATATGAGGAAGTCATAATCGGGATCCCTAATAAGGAAAGTTTTTATAGTGCCCAGGTACACCTCTTAAGCCGTGTCTCCGTCTCCCTGGGCTTGTCAAGGGGGTTATATGTGCCCCAGCGGTCCGTCACACCAGGTGCACGATGTCCAGGAAAGTGCTTGCTTGAGGAAGCTCACCACCTGATAGCACCAAGCCCAAAGCCTACTTAGAGGATCATGGGACTTAGTAAGTAGGGTTATAAGTAAGGTAATTATAGTTGTATCTACGGATAACCCCAATTAAGGTACTTATAGCCCTACTTACTAAGTCCCATGATCCTCCAAGTAAGTTCCTAACATGGTCCAATGCACCAAACCGGCCCACAAGATGCGCAGCCTTCGGATCAGAATGTCCGCATAGGGACTTGTATTTCCAACGGCCATTCTTTCTGACGACGTTTAGCCTTGTTCTTACTTAGGCTTCCTTTCGGGTCGCAGGCGCATGATTTGGAGCAGCCCCAAAAGCCCTGAGCTCGTTATGATAATCCTGAAGCTTACGTAAGCCTCCACACCATACACCCTAAAGCCTAAACCCCTGAACCCTAAACCTTTCCCCTGGGGCTCCAAATAGCCCAAAGTAGGTCCTATTTATAGATTTTAGAGCCCAAAGTAGGTACTATTTGTATACTTGGAACCCTAAACCTTTCTGGCCCTGCACCCACCAACCTTTCCTTCCCTCAGCTCCTTGTCTCGGGGTAGTTGGGTATGGGGCCGTTTTGGAGGCTCCGCGCTGAGTTATTTATGTAGGAGTCGATTCTTTGCAACAGCGCAGCCACAGCCCTAAACTCCGAGCCTTATGCCCCGGCCCTAAAGCCCAAACCCTGAGCCCGAAACCCTAAAGCCGAAACCCGGCCCTAAACCCCAAACCCGAAACTCTGAGCCCGGAACCGTGTCCGAGGACGTCCCAAGTGAGCTGAGGACGGGACGACCGACCTTGAGAGTAATGTAGGAACCTGATCGAGAAAGCCTGGGCCTTTAACACCTGCGTTGTCCTTTGGGTCAATTTCCCGTATTATTTTGTAGAGAACCATAATAGTAACTATTTTTCCAAGGGCTTAAAGGACAACTCAGACACCAAAATAGTAGGATTCATGTAAGAAACCTTAATACAGACCCAAGGTTTCTTAATCCCTATAAGAGGAGTAGGGGCTCTAAATGCCATGCCCATACTGAGGACTTAGTACGATTTATTTAAGGAAGTATATTCCCCAACCCCCTCCCCTTACCTTTATAAGGGTGCCTATTAGTAACTTAGTAGCTGAGTGGATACACTTTACACTTTTTGGGATCATTTTACCCACTATAAAACTGTTTCACACTTTTTGGGGGGCCTAGGAACTCAGCCGCTAAGATAAGGTTGCCTATTAGGAAGGAGAGTCCTGCGTTTTGGGTTTTTTTCAGGTGGGAGTTTCCGAAGCAACCTTCGGGTTCCGCTTACAAGGTTCCTTTAAGGAATCTACTTGGAGGTTCAGGGGGTAGTTATAAGTGGGGTTATAAGTCCCCTAATTTGGGTTAGAAGTATAGTTACCCCACTTATAACCCTACTTATAACTACAGGGTTTAGGGTTTCCGGAACATTCGGGGCACCGTATTTGGGGGTCGTAATAATGAGGATCCTACTGTTTAGGGTGATATAATAGGTTCCCCCATTCTCGGAACTCCCATGTAGGAACTCGGGGTGGTAGGTCCTGAATTTCTGGTGAGGTGATCCGGAACTTTCCCGACCTCAAGACACATCAAGTGAGTTTAGATAAGAGCAAAGCAAAGCCAGCACAACAGCCAGACCTTATGACACCCGACTTGATCGCAGTGCAGGAAAGGAGGGCGGAGTGTGGGTATTGTCAAGTCTGATCAGAGACCTTCTTTAATTCTGAGTTGAAGTGTTGTCGTCCTCGTGGTACAGCATGCTAAGCAGGAGTTGAGATGTTCTGGTCTCCAAGTAACTCGGAAAGAACTCAGAATGGCTGGCTGCCTAGCAATAGCCATGGCATCAACAGCATGCTATAGTTAAAGTCTTAGAGTTTAGACGGTTGTAGTTCTGCTGCTTCAGCCTTTCAGCATACCCTATATCTTAAGGTCAGTTATTGTAGTTCAAAGAGACCACTGCCACGGGTATTGCGTGCCATGAGTCCCACGTCACCACCACCAAATCCGCATGATCTTCTGCTGTCGATGAAGATCACCACCGCCGCAGTCACGACGACTGCTAGCGCGCACTGAGTTTCGATACTGATCCTGCTAGTGATTAGTCAAGTTTGTGTTTCTGTTTTCAACAACTTGCACACAATTCCATACCTGCCTACTTTCTTACTTTTAATTGCCTGCACCCCGTACCCACCAACTTTCTTGCTTGCCTGCGTACTTACGCACTTGATTGCTTGCTTTCCAATCGTTTCTTGACTGACTTTTCTCGCTTTACTTGACCTAATTGTTTCTCCCAAAGGGTCCAAAGTACCCCTATAGTAGAATGTAGGGTTTCTATATGAGGGGTTACTAGTATGATTTGGGGAAGTATCCCCCATAACAGTACCTGGGACCCTCTGCGTCTCTTCCTTTCACCTTATATACTGTACCCCAAGGTTCCATGTACCATATAGAGATACATGAGCCCCAAAGTACCTATATAGGGACTACCTTAAGGCCAACGTATATACTTTTTGAGTACATGGACCATTAGGGGAATTGCTTGAGTGGCTGCACTTACACGGCACATGCGCTCCTCATTTTCATCGCTTCGGTTCTCTTACACTCCTTGCTTTTTGACTTCAGGTGGACTTTGCGCACTGTAACGCTTTTATTTCGTCGTTCCATGTCACTTTTGGTTTCGGGCTTTTGCTATTAGGTTTCGTCAGCTGAGATTTGTTTGGGCTGCCTCGCCTGTATCCTCAATAGAGTTTCCGGAGCTTGCCGGGTTACTCTAGGGGCCTTAAACATTTCCAATGGTATTTTGGGGGTTCCGTGTTTTAACTATGGGCCCCAAAACCCTATTCTAGTTGTTCAGGCCCCTATATTACGGATTTCGGGGTTGAGTTGTCAGGATTCAGGGTTTCGTGGTTTTCAACTGGGAGCTAGGGGTCACGCCAGGGTTTCTTGAGTTTCTTGAAGGTTTGTGCCGCGCCTCAGAGACTGGACTGGAGGTTGGTTGGGCTGGGAAGATGCCAGTCTGGTATCGGCGGGTGCGGCTTTTGGCAACCTTTTTTGGATGAGGTCCTACACGATCCCAAACGTTTCCACAAGAAGCGGCGCGATGTTTTTCTGCAGAACAAGCCTTGAGGTTTTAGGTTCTCAAGGTTTAGTTTTTGTTTGTCTGGGGCTCCGAACCATGCAAAAGGTAGTTTCAAGCAGCTTCATACAGCTGTATCGGTTCAAAGACGGTGAGACTGGCAGAGCCAACACCAGCTTCAGCAACCTTGGTGGAAGTTCCTAACAAGCAAATCTACGATCCAGGCGGCTGGATCCTAACATCTAACAGACAGAAGTTCTAAACGCACCACCACAAAATCCAAGGTGGTGACATCACAGTACACACAATTCACAGCATTAGTGGCAACAGTATGACTGCCATTATCATCAATTTGCACTGGCTCATTTTAGCCATACAGTAGAAGCCAGAAAGTTGGAATATCATGATCGTAACCCCTTTAAGGTAAACTATAGGGGATCCTACCATTAATCCATATTCCAACTTTCTGGAGTTCCCTTTACAGCGACTGGTAGGTTGAACCATATCACCGCGATCTGGCCGACGGCCGAATGGCTTCGCTTGATGCGTTCGCAGGGCGCATCTTTACATTTCTAGAGGCCCAGAACCCTGCTGCAAGGCTGACAAGTCATGGCAGTGCTCGTAACAGCAAGTATCAGAGATTCAGCATATATACACGCACGTATATCATATATATATATATATATATCATGTGAATCATGTGTATATATATATATATATCTATATATATATATATATATGTATGTATGTGTGTATATGCGATGTATATATACATATATATGTATATATATATATATACACATAGATAGCTATATATGTATATATATATATATATATATATGTATACACACAAGCACGCCGCCACACATATAACTCACATGTATATAAATTATGCGAAGATCCCCAAGCAGTAAACGACCAGAAAATGTCACGAGGATGAGACAGTCACGACCAGTGTCATATGCGAAGGGGCTTGAATTGCTTGAAAAAACCTTGGGTTCCTTAAAGGGCCCCTTAAAGGGATCTAAAGGGGATCGACAGGTTGTAACCAGTTGCCTTCTGTGTTCTTGCCAGCATTTACGCCATGTTGCGACGCTGCCAACATGTTTTCCACCAAGTTCTGGCGCATGGAGCACCACGCCCCGATTTGTTCCCCAAGTATTGGCGGGATTCAGCAGTATTCCTGAGCACGGCGAAGTCGCTCTCCGCCAAGAACTGGCGGCTCGAGGTGCATTCCGCAAGCAGTGGCACGTTTCGGGACTGCGACACTCCTGCTACCCCGTTTAGCTATTGCGTTTCCCTCGAGTAACGCTCTGATTCAAGATATTGGGGAGCAAGCTGTTCAAAATGAGTCCTGGACCCAACACGCGCTCATCTCAAATACAGGGGGGTCAGCGAAAACTATGCACGGCTAGGATGCGGCAACCCGATGGGAGGCGGGGATTGCTTTTGCGAGGCGAGCCACGCCGGCAGGCAATCAAGTCTAAGAAAGATTTCGAATGCAAGGACCCCACAGTGTTATCACGCTGTTTGGGAAGTAAAGATATAATGTGTATACACACACCACATATGTATATATATATATATATATACATATATATATATATGTATGTCTGTACGTAAGTACCTATCTATGTATTGGATCGTATCGCATGGTATTGTGTTGTATTGTATTGTAAGTACGTGTATGTACGTATGTATGTATGCACGTATGTATATGTATGTATATGTATGTGTGTATGCAACGTGTATGAGGGCGTGCATCATGGATATACACATGTGTAGCAGTATACAAATGTGCCTGTAATACACACACTCGCATATACATATAACAAGAATAGCAATAATCAAAATTATATATATATATATGTGTCTGTCTGCCTGCCTGCCTGGATGCATGTATGTGTGCATGTATGTCTGTGAGTGTGTGTGAAGATACATAATACAGGTACACTCTATGGATACATATGATTGTTGTAGCACGTGTGATCTTCATAGTTGTCATGCACACTGCTTGTGCGTGTACACACCTTCACATCTTGTTTTCCCGGTGTGTCGGTGTTTATACAGACGTATGGATGCTTGCATATCAGCTTGCATGTATACACACTTCCTTCGGCCAACGCCAGCACAGTTTCCTCTTTCGCCGCAGTGCAGCTTCAACCGCCAGCCTCTAGATGCGACACGTCATACCCACCACATGTCCCGATGTCGGGGGGCCGCAGAGTACAGTAAGTTAGTAGGGGCGTGGTGCTGTTGGGGGTAGGTTGTTTCCGGCCGTAGGTGTGTCCGGGTGCGGTGGTGCGAGGCGAAGGAGTTTGAGGTGTGTGGGCGTGTCCAGGTGTAGTGTGCAAGTTCGTTGCAGTGCCTTCGTTTGTTGAAGCGGCCATGTGGGTGGTGATCAAAATTATGGTCCCTTTTTGGATCCCTAATATAATACGGCACCTAATGTATTATTGGTACCCAAAAAGGGACCCTAATTTGGATAACTACCCATGTGTAATCCTGGGTCATCGTCATCATTTTGGCAAGGCCCGCCCTTCAAGTAGGTTGCTGCCTTCCACATACAGATATTCACGGGTTCAGGGTTCAATACTACGCAATACTGATGTTGATGGGTTTCGGGCCTATGCTGACAGGACTGGTAAACCTGCGTGCAAAGTCTTCGGTTTTTTGGGTTCAGGGAGTGGTTGAACAAGTCAACACCCTAGTCAAACAGAACACGTCAAAGGGCATAGCAGAGAAGCCGCTGAACCTTAAAACGTCCTCAACGTTTCAGAGCAATCCCTCCCAAACATTCCTATGTAATTACTGTTTTTGGCGGATACTTCCCAAAGTCGTATTTGTAATTCCTAATATGGAAACCCTACATTCTACTATATCGGTGCATAGGACCCTTTGGGCCTTAACCTGAGGCCCTAAACCCCAAACCCCGTCCCAGGCCCCCGCGGAACTGGCTCTGCGTAGCAGTGCCAGGGGGGCTGCACAGGCCAGGCAGCTTATCCGGACGTCCCAAAATCATGCAATTAAGGAATGTACCTGAGAATTTCAGTAGGATCCCTCTTATGCCTTACGGTATACCTTAAGTCATACTGGGGTGATCCTACTTTAATTTCAGGAAGTTCCCTAATTAAGGGCTTGTGGAAGGTCTAGGTACAAGGGTTGTTTACTTGAGTTTCTTCGCGCCGTGGCCTCCGTGAAACCCCATTAGAAAGCCTACTCTGCGGGGGGTAAATTATGGGGCCCCAGAAAAGCACATAGGCAAAAATGAAGGTAGGGATATCCCATATAAGCCCCCTTGAAGGCCGATAAGGTAGGGATATCCCCATAAAATGCTTATGCTTATGTGCTTTCTGGGTCCCTAAAATTACCTATACTATTTTGGGGGGACTCCTTATCATAACTACAGTATATTGGGCCCAAAAACCCTATACAATGCTGATTAATAAGGTCCCCAAAATCAACTTATGGAAGGAAAGGAGTCCGACGAGCAAGTCATAAGAAGGGGCCCTACTTGGAGGATCATGGGACTTAATAAGTGGGTTATAAGTACCTTAACTTGGGTTATAAGTTATACGTAGATATAACTATAGTTACCTTGCTTATAACCCTAGTTACTAAGCCCCACGATCCCTTAAGTAAAACCAAAGCCCTTCTGACAGGAGTTTTGAGGTTTTCGGTTCCTCGGAGGATATAAGTGAAGTTTCCGAAAATAGGGGACCCTAATATAGTACCCCAAATAGTAGGATCCTCATTAGAAGGACCTCAAAATAAGGTACCCCTAATTTTCGGAAACTCCCAAGTATTTCAGATTTGAGCCTTCTGGCTCCGGGTTGAACAGTGTGTTCGAAGACGCCAGAAGAACAGCATCAGGAATCGGGATCTGCAGCGTACAGCTTCGATGCATTTCCCCTGCACGCTTAAGATTAAACTGCATCAAAGGTCCTGAAACCCTAAACCCGAAACACTGTTGTGTTTTTCGTCGTCACTGAAGTCCCGGTGGGGGTTTTTTCGATGAGAGCAATACTTGAGGGCTGTCGCCACTTGCCTTCTGAGGTGTGAGCTTTTGTTAGGCGGATTGCGTTGGGACAGGATGATTGCTGATATACTCTTGTGAATATGTGAATATACTAACATGGCTACATGCTGGGATATATAACTGTATAGCATATTCGGTCATGACTATGTTGTGTTATGTTGTAATTTCCTGCACGACTAGTACCGTGACATATTTACCGTGGTACATATACATACATTTACATACGCACCCTCTCGCAGCGACAGACCATCCCAGTGAAGCTGTAGACTGGTTTGGGCTATAAGAAGTTTAAAGTTTAAGGGCAGCATAGTTGGATTAGAAATATGGGTGGTTGTCAAAATTATGGTCCCTTTTTGGGTACCCTAAATAGTAGGTGCCGTACTACAATAAGGACCCCAAAAGGGACCGAATTTCGACAACCACCCATATCGGTTTGTGTCTGGAGCCTCTTTAGTTCAGCCTAGGCGCTGCATTGTACCATTGGAAACCGCCTTCGATCACAATGGAGGACTCGCTTATGTATTTGTTAGAAGGGGCCCCCCACGCTGTAGTAGTGGTATACTAGGAATATAATAGGGCCCTACTATATTCCCTATAGTCACTCTTACAGGGCGGGGGCAGCTTCTAATGTATTTGACAAGTGTTTATGCGATGTGACTACTCATGCCACCGAGGTACTTGTATATTGCCAAACATATCTGATTAACTTTACCCTCATAGCAATCTCTGGTTGGAGACGTTTCTATGAGAAGACCAGTTCATTGACTGTTCTCGCCTGCCTGTTTCTCAATCGCGGAACTTTACCTTTTGTCTACGATTGAAGACTTTACTACGGGTTTTGGCTGGCGGGACTACACACTTCATAAGAACAATATAGAATATGTGTACTTGTGTATGTGTTATGTTTACATGGGGTGGGTCTTTAATTGTCGTCTTTCCACTTTTGTAGGGCTTGAACAGGTGCTCACAGTAAAGATCCAGAACCAGTACAGTCGTCAAACGTTTCGCATCAGTATCAGGCATCTGAAGCCAAACAGAAAGCTGCAAAACCCAAGCGGCATGAACCCCAAAAGGCTTTTTGAAGAATCTTCCAAAAGGAAAGCCAAACAGCTGAACAGAAACCCCTGCTCAACAACTGCCGCAGCCTTTATCCGTGAGTATCTCGTAGAACTTCCATGCCATTTGCCTGCTCCCTGGCGGTTTAGGGTATAACTTAATCATGAACAACCTTTCCTTATTATGATTTCTTTATATAAGTCCTGAAAAATGTTCCTTCTTCCGGGTTAAGATACGGTATACAGTAGTCGGGTTTGAACCCGCAACTCTGCGCTCGTAACGTTAGACACCTCAGACCTATTGGGTGGTTGTCAAAATTATGGTCCCTTTTCGGGTCCCTATTACAATACGGCACCTATCATTTTGGGGTGCCCAAAAAGGGACCTTTATTTTGACAACTACCCATATATGATCATGAGCGGAGGCAACGCGACGCGGATCCCTCCTCGCTCTCGCCAACCTTCGTGTGACGAAGGCACTGTGCAAGACGGGGACTTCCACCTGGGTGCTACTTGGGTCTTTGGGCTATAGGGTTTAGGGTTTAGGGTTCAGGGACTTAGTAAGTGGGTAGTAAGTAGACTTATAAGTACCCCAAAATGGACCCTAATTGGGGTTATGGTACTTGTAAGTCCCTAAAATAACCAGTTACTAAGTCCCCCGACCCTCCAAGTAGAGGATGACAGGATGACGTCAACAAACTGTCATGGAGCCACAGGGAGTTTATTGAAAAGGATTCTCGTAGACATGCACTGGAATGACTTGATGGAGTCTTATAGCTCAACTGTCGTGCAAAGGCTTTGATTTGATCCTGCAAGAACGTTAAGAGTTGAAGGTACGAAGTGCTACGACGCATGCCTCGATTACCTTAATTACTCAGGCTGAGAGATTTCAGCACAGAATGTAGCGGCAATCGTGTGAACGTGCAATGCTACATGACACAGACCACACATGGCTTCTTTAGACCACGCCCCGTTGCGATTAACGTGCCATGCATAGTGGCAGCGTATATACAGACACGTATGCCGAACAACCAGTCAACATGAAAACATGTTGTATGGAGATGCAGCGATTGTCATATATCTTCATATATCTTCATATGGCTCTATCTGTATCCATGTCTACAACTAAAACTAAAACTATATCTACATCTATGTTGATATCTAAAGCTTACTTCTACATCTATATATATATATATATCTATATCTGCATCTTTACCTATAGCTACACTTATATCTACATCTACAGTTGAATCTGTATCTATATCGATATCTACATGAACCTACATGTGTGTTGATTTTTTGGGTTTATGGCTTGAAAACCTATAAACCCTACACCCGAAACCGACCCCGGCCCCCACCCCCCCCCGCCCCCAAAGACTCCTTCAGGTGCAGGCCTTGAACTGGGCGCACCTCGGCTGTGTTGGAAAGTACTGTAGGGGCCTAAATAACTTAGTAGCTGAGTGGATACACTTGACACTTTTTGGGGATAATATTACCCACTATAGAACTGAATGTGTACACTTGTTGGGGGCTTATGAAGTCAGCAACTAAGATAATTACCAATACTTGTTTGAGGGTTCCTTCTTCTATATATATAGTATAATGGGCGCCCCAAAACCCTATTCAATTAGGGCTCCTATACTGGCTGTCGTCTCCACTGGAATTCCCTGATCTGGTTAGCCAAACGTATGCTATGGGATCCTGACTGTCAAATTGCTTAAAGATTACAAAAAGGGTTCAATATAGGGGCCTTTGTGGGTGGAATAGGGTCTATAAGGGTTACTATAAGGGCTACTATAAGGGTTTAAAATACAGGGGCCTTAAAAAAGGAACTACAATGAAGACTAGGTAGCTTCCCAGGCCGTCCAGCATCCCATCATGGAAGAATATGCCTCAAATAATATTTGGGATCCTACTGTGTTTTCAGTGTATATCCCTTCATACTACCTGTATGACTTAGTAATTGAGTAGGTAACCTTTGACTTTTTGGGGTTAATATAAACCACAATCATTGAAAAGGTTAACCTTTTTGGGGTCGGGTACTCAGCCGCTCAGATAACCGATGTGACAATCTGGTACTGCTATTCCTTCTTTAGGTTCTTCTGAGGATTTCTCTAGGGGTTCATGACTAAACTATTCCTGAGGTTCCAGTCGTATAATATAGCTATGGACTCCTTAGAACTTGTTTTTTGTTCATATAATGCCCAAGAGAAAACTAAACACATTATTTTTATGATGGTTCGAAGGAGGGGGGTATAGATTCGGCCAGGCCGTTTTTCAATCCTTCAACCCAAGGGTAAAAAGGAGGGACCCTTGATACGGACCCCTAGGTATATACCCTTAATATAGCCATTATATACCCATAATATAGCCCATGATATGGTAGGGGTCCTTATTAAAGGTCACTATAATGGGCTATATAATGGGTATATAATAGCTAGATTACGGTATATACGGTATATACCTAGGGGTCCCCATTGAGGGTCCCTCCTTTTCCCCTTTGATTCAAGCCTCCAGGGAGCGATCCCGGGCTCATTCTTGCAACCTTTCCCGGAAGGGTCCCTTAAAGGGATCTATAGGGTTCCTTAAAGGGATCTATATAGAGTTCCTTAAAGGGATCTATATAGGGTTTAGTTTAGGGTTTAGGGTCTACTTGACCTAGGATGCCCAGTAGTAGCCTCTAGGTTCCTTATAAAGTTACACAATACCAAAAAGGGATCCCCTTTTATTCCTAGGTTACTGGGCATCCTAGTTACACTTCAGGGCTTAGGGTTTAGGGTTTAGGCTTAACCTTACCTAGAGGCTCATACCCTACCCCTTTTTTTTAAGGTACCTAATTTTCTATATAACAGATCCTAACCATAAAACTATAGGTATCCTAAAAAGGGGTTAGGGTATGGCCCTCTAGGTACACTTCAGGGCTTAGGGTTTGGGGCTTACGCTTTGAAGATGCAGTAAGGCGCGATAACTGGCCTATTCGGGTTCCGTTAAGTGCTCCTCCTGAGCATTCAAGATTTATAGGGTATAGGGCTCCGGAATCCCAGTGCATGAAACCTCGTGATCTTCCGTGTTTAGAGCTCTCGCTTCCGCGCGCGGTTTCCCAGATTGTTGGGGTGCAGACTTCTCTTGCGGAGGCCCAAGATAGGGGCCTTAATGTCAAGAATAGGGATTCTGGGGCACATAATACTATACTCATAACAAGGAGCCCTTAAAGTAGTACAGGCAATTATTTAGGCCCGTATTATCCTGAAGAAGGCGCCCTGAACCCCTGGTCTAGGGTTTAGGGACACTAAACCCTGTACAAGCCCTACATTACTGCTCTTGGGAATTATGTATTAGTTTTATTAGAATACAACTTAAGGGCATTAATAATAATGTTATTTGTATTCTGCTTCTAAGGGCGGCTAAGCCTAAAGTTTAGGGTTTTAGCACGAGGCGTTGAAACGAGCGCACAAGTCCACGATCAATGAGCTCCAGTGATCGAGGGTCAGGGGTTGTTGCGTCAGGGTCCCGTGTTGAGCGTGGAAGGGCCAGAGGGGGTTCGCTTGTTGCCAGGGATGCCGAGGGTTGTTCTGGTGCCACCGGTGTTGGCACAGAACTTCTAGCAATAGCTGTTCCTTGTAATAACCCAAAGGGTCCAAGTATCACTATGGTATATACTCATAGGGTATTTTGGGGGTCTAAGTATATACCATAATGATACTTGGACCCTTTGGGAATGTTTGTTGGTATAACTATAGCATCTTATACTTATTATGAACCTCATTTACCATCATCCTGTGTTGTTGCCAGTGTTCTTGCCGGAGGCCTTTGGTTTCAGTAGGCCTTTGGTTTCAGTCAGGATCAGAACGTTCGACATTTCCTGATACTATAGGGGCCTAAATAATTACCTATATTACTTTTGTTCGGGGGGGGAGGTGTCTTCTTATATACACTTTTCAGTGTAGTATAATGGGCGCCAAAACCCTATTCTAATTATTGAGGTTCCTATATTACCTCAAACCCTATGGACACTAGGCCCTTTAACGCCCCCTAAACCTTAAACCCAAAGCCCTAAACCCTAAACCCTAAGCCTTAAACCCTAAACCCTAAACACCCAGGAGAGATTTTGTATGCCTGGCCCTCAGACCACTTCACCCAAAGTATTCGGGGACCTGTTCTGCTTGGCTGAAGGCATGCAGTGTGTATGGTTCGGGGGTTAAGAGTTAGGGCTTTTGGGGCTTTAGGGTTCTGACCCGGCTTTTAATTTGGGTTCAGGGTCGAGCATTTACAGAGGGGTCCTGTCGCGGGCCAGATGGGCACCCATGATAAAAGGGGCGTACGACCATGTTCGGGGGGCTCTTGTGTTCGTTTACATGTTGTGATCGCGAAGTGTTTGGCCGACGGGATTTGCGTTGGAGGTCCCGCTACCTGACGTGGCTTTCAACAAGTCAACAGGGTGCCCGACAAGTTGTTTCCACGGGCTCAACCCCAATCCCAAAATGCTGCATGGGTGGGGTTACTTTCAGGGCCGAGCATATAATAATATAATGATTGCTTCGTGGCAAGTGCCCGAGGTTAGAGTGCGTTTACTAACCTTTCTTGTCAGTCGTAGCGTAGCAGTGCCACGAACTGTTGTGTTCCCTGCAGCGATCCGAATCTAGACCGATCGCGATCCCTCACTATCAACCCTGCTAGAGCTTGATTTCTGTTTACCCAAACCCTAAACTCTAAACCCCTAACTTTTGGGGGCCCGGTTGTTGAAGAAGAGAACAGTATGACTAATGGTCCAAGGTGTTAATGCATGTAACGGTTGAGGACTTCTAGGGCTGAAAGGCTTGAGGACTCCCTGTAGTCTCCATTGTAGTTCCTTTTTTGGGATTACCTTTCAAGATCCTTACTATATAACCCTAAGGGTCCATGTACCAATATAGAGATACATGAGCCCCAAAGTACCTATATAGGGACTACATTTAAGCCAATGTATAGACTATATGAGTACATGGACCCTTAGCGTAATTGGTTAAACCACAAAAAGGAACTACAATGGAGACTATAGGTCCATGTCAAGGTCCAGGAGTTTAGGCCTCTTCAGAAAGCGCACGAGAAGATATGCGTAGTTGTCAAAGTTAAGGTCCCTTTTTGGGTACCCTAAATGTTAGGTGACGTACAATACTAGGGACCGAAAAAGGGACCAGAATTTTGACAACCACCCATATCATGAGCCCATGCTGCCAATCCATTGCTAGCAATTCCATGAGACGGCTTCGTGACTAAAGCGGGATCTGTGCGGAATGTTTGTTTTTTGGAGTTTACAGAGTGTCACATTGCGGCGAGCATTATAGTATTATAGGTTTCGACGCATCCGTGAGAAGGTCCGGACGAGCTGCAGACGCTTTGCTGTGATGACAGCGTGTTCAAGGACAGAGAGTCGGGTTAGATTTGGAGGGAAATCACGGAATCCATGGAGAGTGTACCATAGCGGCCTAGAGTATAGTATAACGGGCCCCCAAAACCTTGTTCTAATTGTGAAGGCCCTCTCGTTTGTGCGTCAGCCATGTGGGATGCACAGTATTGGCAGAGGGCGTTCCGGGCTTAGGCTACTGCAGGTGCAGTTTACGTGAATCCGGGAGGCCCAAGCTAAGCCCTATAAGCCTTGATGTAGGGGCCTGAATACTTGCGTATATTTGGGGGTATATCATACTAGAACTACTCTAACAAGGAACCCTCCCAACTCCTTATTCTTATTGTTAAGGCCCCTCTACTATATAGCACCCTTATGGATCCCTTATAGTAGCCCTTATAGATCCCCTTTAAATGAACCCTATTCTAAGCCCCAGACTTCCAACCAACTTGGGCTCCAAGCTCCCTCTCCCGATGTCTTGAAAGAAGCCCTCCGTACGGTTTGGGTAGTTGTCAAAATTAGGGTCCCTTGTTGGATACCTTAAATATTAGGTGCCGTATTATATTAAGGACCCAAAAGGGGACATAATTTTGACAACCGCCCGTTTAGGGTTCGGGGTTTAGGGTTTAGGGTCGTGGAATGCCGTGGAATATTACCTTGAGGGAACGGTTGAGGGTAGAGAGTTTGAAGTTTAAGGCTTCTAGGGTTTACCCATAGGCCCCATAGTAGTTCCTTTTTAAAATTTCCTTATAGGATTCTATATATGAACCCCCAAAAGGAACTACTTTGGGGCCTATGGGTAGAGCTTACGACTCAAGGTTTACGGCGTCGGGCTCACGCTTCAAAGCTCAGGCTGTGCATTGTGCATTCTTGCAGGTCTCAAAACCCTTAAGGATCCATGTACCCATGTAGTATATACTTAGGCCTTAAAGTAGTCCCTATATAGGTACATTGGGGCCAAAGTATATACTATATTGGTACATGGACCCTTAGGGTACGGCTCCGGTACAAAATGTCGGGCCAAAGCATAAGCCTTAAACCCCAAAACCGCTAAGCCCTCGACCACTAGACCCTGGATCCGAAACTCTATATGGGCCCTTTGGGTTGAAAACTATCCGTGACACACTGTGCCACTATGCCTTGAACCCATCTCAAACTCTGTAGGGCACCAAACTGATAACTTCTTCTTACCAGGTGGGACGACAGAAGAATAGCTAGAATGTAGCTACCACGTAGGAGGGCATTGCCATTCCATAGCCCCCATCACTTTGCTCTTACAGTTTGCCCCAAAACCGTCGTACATAAATCCGATGCCACTTACTCAGTCTCCTGTCCTACAACCCCCCCAACTAAGGCTTCAGCGTCCCTGTGTCCGTGAACCCTAAACCCTGAACCGCCACGAATCCCGCAGGAAGGATGTTGTTTCAGTCGCTCCAGGGAGCCTTGAGACCTTAACAAAAGCCCGAACCTTTAAACCCGACAGCCCGTAACCCCAAAGACGGACGTGTTAAAGCCTTACCCTACATGGACCCTTAGGGTTACCGTCAACAGTATGCATAGCACTTAAAGCTGTACGTCTGACGCGCTTCGTGCGTGCTTCTCAGAGCCTTGGGCTTGATTCGTGCGCTTGCATGTGTAAGGCGTGTATACCTGGACCGCAAAAGCATGTGGAATAATGGCCTTTTATAGGTTTGGGGCCATTATCTTACCTACTGTACTTTGGGGGGGGTCTAGGTAGGATCTTGGTGATCTTGGGCCATGGGTTTGTGAGGACATCCTGGGCAAGATTGCCGGGCTCTGAGGAACTTCTCGAAGTTGGAACGGGCGTGGAGGTGTAGTAGCAGTAGCAGTAGCAGTGCTGTTAGACGTTGAGGTTTATGGGTTCCTTTATCACAGTTGGGTGACGCTTTACATCTTTATGGGTACTTAAACCCAATAAAGAATAAAAGCGTATATGTTTAGTCCTATCCCAACCATGAACTACCCATAGTCTCCATTGTAGTTCCTTTTCTTGTAAACCAAAATCTCTATGATAGGACCTCAACCATAAAGCTGGTGAACCAAAAGGGGAACTACAACGGAGACTCTAGGTAGGCTCGGGGTTGGGCGGCAGCGATGTTTCCACGGGTCCCTCCTAGGGGTACTTAGAAATATTTTTTTAGTTTTTGGTTATTATAATCCCTAAGAAACAGCTAAAATTGTATTTTTTGCCAGGGTTCTAAGTTCAGTATAGGGGTGATCTGTTGCTGCAGCGTTGAGTCCCCGTCAGCTCAAGGCTTTGGATCGGATCTGCGCACCTCCGAACACGTGGGTGGTTGTCAAAATTAGGGTCCCCTTCTGGGTAATTATCCTACATACTAGGTGCCGTATTTTTTAATAATAAGGACCCGAAAAGGACCCTAATATTGACAACCGCCTAAATGCGAATTATCGGGCATTATGCGAGTTATGGGGCATGAGTCTTGCAGCACTCCCTAAGCTAAACGGAGCATTCCTAGCGTAGGGTGCTGTCAGGCGAAGATTTTGCCACTTCCCCCGAGACCATGGCAGCTGCCAGTGAAACTGAGTCACAGTTCGACAGCAACGATGAGGACTCTTTTCTGGACGACATGGCCGGCCAAGTGGCCAGCATGGAACCTGTATGCCCTGATCTCCTCCGAGCCACGCCGGCATGGCAAGTGCTGCAATCCTTCGGCGCCGCTTTGCGGTGGACCCCGAAGGATCTTTACGAACGCAGCTTTCCGGTGAGTTTGATCCAAGTTTTCTGGAGCCACAGTTGGCATGGCAACAACTACATGAAGCTTAGTAGCTGAGTGGATACACTTTACACTTTTCGGGATAATATTGCCCACTATAAAGCTGAAAGTGTACACTTTTGGGGGGGCTTATGAACTCGGCAGCTAAGGAAGACGCTGTTGCTGCTGTTGCTTTACAATGGGCCAGCTGCAGCGATTGCTGCCACCTTCACAGCTTTGCTAATGATGCTTAGATCCCCAATACCTAACCTTTAAAACGATCCCTTTGAGGATTTAGGGTCTCTTTAAGGGATCCTTTAGGGGGATCTATAGGGTTTAGGGTTTAGGGAAGATCCCCAATACCTAACCTTTATAAACTCTTTGGGCTCTTATAGTTTAGTAGGAATCGGAAAGTTGAACCTTGCATTTCTGTGCCTTATTGGGGTAGTAAGGATGTGGCTACACATCGCTGGACTCTTGCCAGGTGTCCTGCGAGTGAGCACCACGCCGCTGGATCGAGGAATGGAGATGGTATTTGGCCCCTGGTGCACACTGAGCGCCGGGCTAGTCTTTGTCGTGGTTCTTCTGCTATGGAAATCCAGGTGCCTAGTTTTCTTCGACCAAATATGTATCGATCAGAAGAATCCACACCAGAAAATGCGTGGAGTCATCGGCATTGGTGCCATGGTGAAGTACTCCCAGCAGTTTCTGCTTGTTTGGGACTGCACTTATGCTGGGCGTTTGTGGTGCCTGTTGGAGCTGGCGGCCTTCTTGAAAAGTCATGAACAGCCAGAGAAGAAAGTGACGATCAGGCTGACAGCCATGGCTCCCTGCATTTTGGGAGTTGGATTTGCCCTTTGGGCATCAATGTTACAGGTTTTGGTTCATGAACGATCTCCTCTCGACACTCTGGTCCTTGTGCTGTCACGATGGGTCTTCTTATACATGGCGGCATCCTATATGCGTGATCATTTTCGGAACACGGAGGTGTTGCTCACGCAGCTTTCCGACTTTACCATCCGAGATGCCCAATGTCATTGTTGCAACAACGGAGAGACTTGTTGTGCCGATGTTTGCGACCGTGCGATCATCGAGCGATGCATTCGAAGCTGGCACGGGTCCGTCGAGGCCTTCGAGGTGACAATAAGGACTCGTGTCAGGCAGATGCTGTACCGCCAGTTGGGAGGATTGTTGTTTCCGTATGGTTGGCAAGTCCTTGGCGCCTTGCCTCTTTTGTGGGGCTTCGCGGATTTTAGTGCTGCACGTGCTCGGGACGGAAAGTGGAAGATGGCTGCACTTGTGTTTTTCGCCGGCCTGACATGGTGTCTCTTCCTGTTTCCACTCGTCTTTCAAGCCACTTTACTCTTGGCCAATGCCTTCCGCCGAAAGCAGAGCCGGGTTTGGCAGGACAGGCTTAAGAGCCTTCTGGTGGCCTTTGTGCTGACGGCACTGTCCTTTCTGGGCCAGTGGACATCCCTGCTTGTGGAGGATGCTTCTTCGTCTGCTCTTTGGATGTTGGGTTCAATGATGCTGGCTATGACATCATGGCTGGCGCTTCGATATCAGGCCAGACAAGCGGAACGCATGATGGTGTCAGCCAGCGTTGTAGAGCACCGGGTCGCCGACGCTGGGAAGCACTGCGAAGATGATCCAGTCGCTAGCCATGACACCGTGTCAGTGTGAGGCACAGAAATTACTTGGTGGATCATGGGCCGATCATGGGACTTCGTAAGTTTGGATATGGCCGCCTTAGTTGGGGCCATCAGCAATGATAAGCACAAATTCCCTAAACATAACCTTGCTACAAGTCCCACGATCCCTGAAGTATTATTTTTGAGCGTTGGCGCTGTTGGACCTCTTTCCACACTCTTATTATTGCAGTAAACCGATGACTGGGATTCCTTCCTGCTATCGATAGCAAAACTACGATGACGCCGGAGGCAACAACGGAAGGACAAATGATGGCATTTACGTGTAAACATGTCATGGCGACACTAGCTGTGTGGCCGTTGCACAGGAGTTCTTCAAGTCAGTAATGAACACCATATAGGCCCTATAGTAGTCCCTTTTGGGCGTTGATATTTAGAAGTCTATAAAGTGATCCCCAAAAGGAACTACTATGGGGCCTATGGGCAGTCTACTGCAAATCATAGTAACGGAGGTAGCAGCAGTGGCATCAGCAAATTGTTCACTCACGTTACTGACGATAGTAGTGCCATGAGCGACCACAACGTGGGTGACAACAGCATTGACAAGTCACGTGCTGGATTCATGACGCTGATACCACGAGAACTGGCAACCGTGCTACTGGTACCAATGTTGGCCTACGGGTGTCTCGTTCGCTAGTACTAGAGTAGGCCCTTATTCCCCTTTTTAGGGTTCAAGTTCCCTTCAAATTAAGCCCCTTTAAACCAAAAGTGGCACCCTTGTTGTTCCTAGCTTACTCTTGGGTCTAGTTCGTTAAGTCTCCGGCGCCACGGAATGTTGCACAGGTCGGGTCAAGTAGGAGATAGAGCGGCTCGGGTGGACCGAGGACATAAGGAGGTAGCCGCTTTTTTCGAGGGTTCGATGTGAGGGTGCCTTGGTTTCTGAAGCGAAGGAGTTACTGCAAAGGCCGCAATAATTACCAATATTATTGTTAGGGTTCCTTATTGTAATTATGGTACATTGGGCTTCAAAACCCTATTCCAATTTTTATGGCCCCTATATTGCAAGTGTAAGTTGAGAGCCTGCTCATAGTCGGTGGCTCCTGACGCCTGACAACACTGGGAAACGAGCTATGGAGGGTTGAAGATGTGTTTCGGTCTAGGTGGCCTGCTTTATGGAACAGGGTCCAACAACAATGTCCGACAGAGTTTTGCTCGAGAAGCATGTGTCACCAAGCCTCATCCACATAAAGGTTGGCTTCCGAAGAAGACAACACCACCGCACTAGCTGCTGGAAGTTGCTAGCATCCTGAGTGTTGTAGTGCTCTACTATTGAGAGTCCTATGAGTAGACCCCTATGGCCCAAACCCTAAATCGTACGTCCTCCACTCCGGGAGAGTCTATCCTTCGTTCAGGAAGTTGCATCTTCAGGGCGAGTGCAAGACAAGACTTGGACTATCTTGGCCCCTGGCCCCTGAGCCTATAGTCTCCTTAGGAATAGTTTTTGTTTTCGTTCAGCGAAATCCCAAGATGGTTATGTGTAATCTGATTTTTGTGATGGTTCTAAGTTACTAAGAGGGTATAGAAGCCCTAAACCCAAAACCCTAAACCCGAAACCTAAACCAGAGACTGGCTCATTGCCGGGAGCTTTCTCCTCGCAGCAACAACACAGAAGCCTGCTTGGAGGATCATGGGACTTAGTAAGTAAGGCTATAAGTACCTTAATTGGGGTGATGAGTAGCTATAAGTATAGTTACCCTAATCATAGCCCTAGTTACTAAGCCCCATGATCCTTTAAGTACAGAGGCCTGAATTTTTACCAATATCGTTTCAGGGTATATACTTTCTTCTAATTCTAGGATAGCATATCCCCAAACCCCCAGTCTACTTCTTACGGCCCCCTTTTTTCAGCGATCACCTCTTCCTGGAGCCCTGAGCCCTGAAAACAGTAATTGGGTACGGCCCCCACTCAGTAACAGTTGGATAATGTTCATAATATAGATATATAAGGCCCTTAATAGTAGCCCTATTATAGACTGTTACTGTATGGGGCCGTACCCAAACTATGCGCTTGAGGGCTTAGGGACGCTTAGGATGCAGGCTAAGGAAGATGCGGCCGTGAACCCTGGAACCCCCCTACTGTAAGCCTTGAAGAGTGGGCCCTCATGAGTATCTAGGACTCTAGACCCTAAACCCATAAACCCTAAACCCTAGGATGTAGGTTATTAGGAATATGCAACCCCTAATACCTGAAAGCCCTGAAAAACTGAAGCCTGGAAGCGTTTAGGGTTTAGGGGTTTAGTGTCTATAGGGTTTAGGGTTTAGGGGTTTAGGGTCTATAGGCTTTAGGGTTTAGGGTGGACCCTTCCACCCCTTCCCCGTTGGACCCCCAGCCTCTCAAACCCATCAGCCCTCTGGATGCTGGTGAGTTGCCATGATAGTAGAAGGGTAGTTCTCTAAAGTAGGGTCCCCTTCGGGGCGCTAAATTTGGACAACTACCAATGAAGACGAGAATAACTCTCTAGTGACCGTATCCCATTCCCCCCCATAACCTACCGTAAGAATTATGGCTTAGGGTAGGGTTGAATGTGCGTTGTAGGGTTTAGGTTTGGGGCAACAGAGTTTTGGTTGGGCTTTAGCCTTTACTGTCGGGTTGAGGCTATGTCAAATCTCTACTGGGCTTTGGGGTTTTGACACTACCGGCTCAGGGTCAGGATATGGGTTCTGGAGCAATCGCTCAAGGATTTAGGTTTTGGGGTCAGGATTGGTTTTCTAGCACAACCCTGAACCTGAACCCTAACGCCTCGTTGTTTTCCTACTTGGCAATTGAGAAGACGGTTTTAGCAGAGAAGGTTGCTCTTTCATGCGGATATCTCAGTAGTTGGTCTTGCTGGGTCTGTATGCCGGTCCCTTTAGTTCTGAATTTCCGAGAATGTCCTCCCCAACAGCCAAACACTTTTCAAGCTAGCGGCCTTATAACCCTGTCAGAGGAGCCCTAGAACCCAAACCCGAATACAACGCTCCTGGGAAAAAGCCATCCTCAGGGGTACTTCGAAATAGTCATTTAATTCTTTGGATCCTACAATCCCTGAGAAGCAACTAAAATTAGAATTGTTGCTAAGCCAGGGTGCAGTTGGTGCCTCGCATCCGAATACATTGCGTGTTTTTCCCAGCCACTGCTTGGACTGCGGGATTTAGCATCACTGCTAGAACCCTACATCATCCTTCAGCCCGAAACCCTACACCATCTTACACCCTGAGCTCCAAACTCTAAACCCGAAACCCTACCCTCATCTTTCCACCCCTGACCTCACAAAAGGGCTCGTGGTTCATCCGGCTCCTGTGGCGATGTTCCCCCGTTTCACCCGTTCCACGCAAGTCTTTCAAGCGTCTGACCCTGGGTGGCCACTCTCAGACTTAGATAGTGAACAGGGGAACTTTAAACTTTGTGGCCTTATATAGTAGCTCTATCTTAGAACCTTCGGGGCCCAGGTTGTTGAAGAAGAGAGCAGAGGGGCAGGAAACAACCGGAATAGTAACCAACGTTATTCCTGTACTCCTTAGGGTTCCTTGTTTAAGTAATGCCGATATACTCGATGAAGGCCTTTGCAGCAAGGCCCAAGAGACGGACTTCTTCTGGGTTTAGCCTTTTTCAAATGCTCCATGTGCACGTTATGTAGTCTATACCGTATGTCCTTAGACCTTAAACTACCTTTGCCAGAACCACTCTATGGCCAACATATATACCATAGAGGTACATGGAGCAAGAGCATTTTAGGATCCCTGTTGGGCAGTCTGAACAGACTGTCCTACCTGGCGCTGACACATCAGAACGTCAGGGTGGCAGACCACAAACCCCATTTCTGCATTGCCCAGCTTGGAGGTCCATGGGTAGTTATCAGTAGGGTTATAAGTAAGGTAGCTATACTTATCACCCATATTTAGGGGACTGATAACCCCACTTATACCGACCCCTGAACCTCCAAGTAAACCCGAAAATCGTAAATACCCGAAAACCCTAAACCCGAAACCCATAAACCCCTAGATACCTTAAACCCCTAAACCCTACCTCTGAACCCGTAAACCTCTAAACCCCTAAACCCTACCCCTGAAACTCCAAGAAATGCCTGGGCTGTGTATTTGTGTGGGTGAAGGCAAGATCGGCCAACAGAGCAAAGCTGAAGTTGTGTCAGGGTTTTGGGATTCTGGGTTTAGGGTTTAGGGTTTGGGGGTTTGGGGGTTTAGGGTTTAGGATTTGGGATTCAGGGTTAAAGTTTAGGGTTTAGGTTTTAGGGTTGCAGGGTTTAAGATTAAGGTTTTCCCTGGCATCCGTGTTTTGTATGGCCCCGTTGTATTACTCAGGTGTCGGTGTCTTGGTAGAGCTCGAGAGTCTGTCGGGCTCCTAATAATTCAACAGGAATCTTCCGGGAGTCCCGAAAATTAGGTGTACCTCATTTTGGGGTCCTTATAATAAGGATCCTACTATTTAGGGTTATATATGTGGGCCCCCTATTTTCGGAAACGCCCATTCCGAAAACTTCTGTTTAAACGGCGACTGTCGGTTTGGTTTTGTCAGGCCTACTGTCTGCTCTACAATACAAAGAGTCCAGTATTCCAGGGCAAAAGTTTCCTCCCTCGAAAAGGAATATTTTTTACTTATGGAAGGTTTGGTTCATGTCTCGCAGGTACGGTTTAGGGCCTGGAGCAGCCGCGTAAGGGCTACTCGCAAGCTGTTAGTCGCTGCTGTTGCCTAGCAGGGACGAACATAGGGAACGAAGACTTTTAGGGAAGTAGTGACAGTCCCAAAGCGTCCAAGTATCATTATGGTATATACTCAGACCCCCACAATACCTTATAAGTATATACCACAATGATACTTGGACCCTTTGGGAGTGTTTAGCACCGTCGTCCTTTCGACCATGCCGATATGTGAGTGTTGTGTTCACTATACCCAGATCCTGCTTCGATCGCTTTTGTCAGTTTCTAGAGGACCAAAAGCCACAAGCTGAAACTCACATCCTGGAGACTCCTCCACCCCCAAATTTATAAGGGTGGTTGTCAGAATTAGGAGCCCCTTTTTAGGTGCCCTAAATAGTAGGTGCCGTATTATAATAAGGACCCTAAAAGGGACCAAAATTTGGAAAACTACCCATAAGCAATATGACTACTCATGCAATTGCAGCAATTGTGAGATGGGTTTTAAGCAAGATAAGAGCATGGCGCTGCCAGGTTAGCCTGGAGCGGGAAGGATGGACTCAGCCTCTCAATGTTGATTCCATATATAGAGCATCATCAACTTCAAAAGGGAGGCTTGCAGTAATAAAGTGACCGTATACTAGAATGGGCCCCAAAATCCTATTCTGATTACAGTATTACGAGTAGGTAACCTTTAACCTTTTCTTGGGTAGTATAGTCCCTATGTAATCCCTATATAACCAAAAAGGTTAACCTTTAGTTCCCCCTGATACCCGACAAGTAGGATTAAGGCGCCTATATGGGTGGTTGTCAAAATCATGGTCCCTTTTTGGGTCATTATTATAACACGGCATCTAAAATTTAAGGTGCCCAACAAGAGACCATAATTTTGACAGCCACCCATATCAGACCCGACAAGTAGAACCTACCTTAACCCGGAATAACCTACTTTTTTTAAGGACTTATATAAGGAAACCATAATAAGGAACCCTAAAAAGGTAAGCAGTATTAAGGCGCCTATATTATAGTAGAAGCCAGCAAGTTGGAGCATGACTTTAGGAGGATTAGTGCTAGGATCCCTTATACTTGACCTTAAGGGCATGAGGATAATGATGTTCCAACTTTCTGGCTTCTGCTGCAGTCAAAACAATAGCTATATTAAGGGTATATACCTAGGGGTCCTTATTAAGGGTCCCTCCTTTTACCCTTGGATATATGATGTGCTGTACACCTTAAACCCTTAACCCCCAATCCCTAAACCCCTAAACCCTGAACCCCTAAACCTTCAACCCCTATGAGTAACTAAATAAAGACCCTAAAGACCCTATGAGAGCTTCAGACCCTAAACCCTAAAGCGAGCTCCAAGGCGGAGGGCAGTCGGCCCAGCGCTCCCGGCGGAGCTTCGGAGAGCGACTCCGAGCTCAGTCAGGACGCAAAGAATCCAGGGTTTAGGGTTGAGGGTTTAGGGTTGAGGGCCTGAGGGTTGAGGGTTTAGGGTTTAGGGCGTCTCGCCGCGCAGCGGCAGTATTTTCTATGTAGGATGGCGCCCAAACACTCCCAAGGGTGTGCGGGGGCCGCATATCTACGTCTAGCATTGGAGTGCATACCAAGCAGTTACAAATTGGTTCCTGTTTCTTTCCCGCCCGCTGTGAGCTTACACAGGCTACCACCCAAAATGTTACCTTTTAGGGTTTAGGGCTTACGCCCTCAATTCGCCTCTGCCCTGGTCGTCTGCTCCTTCAATTTCTGGGCAAGGGGCGGGGCAGGGGGTCAGGGAAGAAATGGTGTCAATCACTGCCGGACATCCTCTGGGTCCAGGCACCCAAAGAAAAGGGTGGGTACGGCCTGAGCAGGCCTGGGTGGGAATTTAGGCTTTAGGGTTAGGGTGTGTAGACAGTATGCGCGCGGTGGGTGCGCCTTTTACTTTAGGAATAGGGGCGCACCCACTAATCGCGCGCTGGCGTCAGCATGTAGTCCCGCCCCAACCACCCCAACTATTCTCAATTAGGGTTTAGGGTTCACCCCCCCAACCCCTCTCAAGGGGGGCTTTCTTGCTCTTTGCTTCCTTTCGCAGCTCGACATGTAAACAACAATCACAGCTGAAATGGATTGCTGTCGGGTTGTGGGTCCTCCTGCGCCGGCCGCTCGACGAAAAGCAAGGGTTTCCAACAAACAACTTGGTTCTCGCGCCTTGTGCGGGCAGGGCCAGGAGGGGGGCCAGGCAGGGCAGGGCAAGCAGGGCAGGCATAATCAGGGCTCCTTTAAAGGGCTACTGTAAGGGTACTATAAGAAGGGCTTTTTGAAAGGCTTCTTGAAGGGGTTTTAGTTTCCTTGTTTTGGGTTCCTTATGATAAGGATTTTACTATTTAAGGTACAGTATTATATTACTAGGATGCCCAGTAGTACCCTTATTCCCACTTTGTAGTCCTAGGTTCCTTATAAAGTTATGCAGTACCAAAAGGGGACTTCAGGGTTGTCTAGCAGTCTCAAGAATTACTTAGCAAAGTTGGTAAGCTTTGTGCTTTCTGAGGGCATTATTTCTCATCCCTACATAACCCCTAAAGGTTAAGCTTTATTAGTGTGTCTAGGATACTGGACAGCTAAGTTTGACATAGTCCATTCGTTAAGCCTAATTATGCTGATCATGCAGGGGTTCGAGATGTACCTAGAAACCCATGCCCTACCACATTTTTCGGATACCTAGCTTAATGATTAGGATCAAAGTAGGCGCCCTAAAAAAGGGGGTAGGGTATGAGCCTCTAGGTAAGTGTAAGCAAACCCCCCGCCCCCCCACACCTCGAACGTTCAAAGACCCAAAGCGCCTTTGAGGGTTCCCCTAAGGGTCCAAGTGCCTAATACTTGTATACTCACCAAAATCCGAGCCTACATATCTACTTTCCTAAACCTAGGTACCTAATTACTGGGTCCTTTAAACCCTTGGGGTTCCCTTAAAAACCGGCAATGGGAAGACACCTCCGGGCAGGAGGCAGACGAGGAGGAAAGCTGCGAAGGAAACCTTCTTTTCCTGCTGTCTTGGTTCGCACAGGACTGGAGCAATGCAGGCGTTGGGTCAACCCTAAACCCTAAGCCATTTGGGAGTTTCCGAAAATGAGGGGTGCCTTAGTCTGGTGGCTTTTTGATAAGGAACCTACTATTTAGGGTACTATATTTTCGGAAACCACCATGTCTACCCTAAACCTTTTATACATTAAACATGTTATTTCCAAAACTCCAAAACCTTCGTTTTAGGGTTTATGGTTTGGGATTCACGGCTTCCAGGTTTGAGGTGTTGAGGGACGGTAGTTCGACAAGTGCACTCACCGCATTCGTCTTCGTGGCAGCAGGAGCCACAAGCAGATGGCAGCTGCCAGCAGGGTTGCTCGTGGCAGGAGCCGGAAAAGAAGAAAGGAAGTGGTACGACTGGTGTCATAAGAAACGTCAGCTGGAGTTTCTGCACAAGAAGGACAAGGAAGCATGGCAAGCAGAAATGCAGCAAGCAGAAAACACACGCCGGAGGCGATGCAGTCTTGCCGGGCGGTACGGGTCCTTAGGCATGTTTTGCGAGCGTATGGATGACCGCGTTTTGTTCTAGCAAAATTTGAGCTGCTACTGAAATGCCTTTCGGCTTCCCCGGGTGGAGACAGGAAACAATTCAATGGATGTATCTCTTCAACTCTAAGCCCTAAATCCTCTTCGTAAAAAGCCCTTTAAGTAACCTTTTCGGCATCCTCAAAGCATCAGTACCCTTGACAGGAGCCTCTTGAGTAGCCTCAAAGCCGGCTAAAGTAACCCTACAGGCCTAACCCTTCCACTGGCCTTACAGGAGCTTTTTTTGCACCCCCAGAAATAACGCTGACCCTAATCCCCAAGACCCCAAAACCCTAGACCCCTAAGCCTCTAAACGGCTAAACCCCGAAACCCCTACCGTTAAAAGTAAATCTATATCATAAACCGCCAAAACCCAGAAACCCTAAACCCCTAAACCCCGAACCCTTCATCGAAGGAACCCAGAACCCTTCAGCCTCTAAACCGCTAAACCCCGAAACCCTGACAAAGTCAATCCTAAACCTCCAAAACCCAAAGCTCAAAAATCATCCGAAACCCTCGAAAACTAAATCCGAAACTCCTAAACCCGTAAGCCCAGAGTCCCTAAATCCCGAAACCCTGACAGTCCTAAGCCCTAATCACTAAACCTTAAACCCCAAAACCCCCAGGCCCTCACAAACTACATCCTAAACCCCAAAACCTCTAAGCCCTGAACCTAGGAACCTGATTGTTAAGAAACCTGGGGCCTTTACTAGGGTTCCTTGTTTGGATCCTACTATTTGGTGTTACAGGCGCAGGGATTCTTAATCAGGCTCCTACATTAAAGCCCGAAACCCCCATAAACCCCCAAAGCCCCTACCCTCAAAAACTAAATCCTACGTCCCGAACCCCTGATAGCCCTAAACCCCAATGAATCCTTAAACCCCAAAACCCCGAATCCTAAACTCCTAAAACCCCTAAAGCCCTGAACCCCTCAAGCCCGAAACCCCGAACCCAACGATCCCCCTAAGCCCCCCTAAAGCCCGAAACCCCTCAAAAAAGGAGCCCTAAACCCTAAACCCCAAACCCTAAACCCTAAACCCGAAACCCTAAAGCCCGAAACCCCTCAAAAAAGGAGCATAGAGCCGCCCCCTGGCTCCGCTGGCTCCTCCGTGCAGAGACCAGAGGCGACCGCTGGCAGCGAAGCCAAGGCTAGGGACGGATCCCGTTTAAAGGAGCCCCTTAAAAGGATCCCTTTAAAAGGATCCCCTTCAAAAGGAGCCCTTTAAAGGATCCCTTTAAAGGGAGCCCGGTAAAAGGATACCTTTAAAAGGATCCCCGAAAGGATTCCTTTAAAGAGGCCCTTAAAGGATCCCTTGAAAGGAGCCCTTACAAGAGCCTATGACCCCCTAGGCTTTCCGTTAAAACGGAAACCTTACATAACCCTCCAGAGTTGTTTAGGGTCTGGGGCTTTGGGCTTGGGGTGTTGCGGTTTTCGGATTTTGGTGGTTTTGAGTTTCACGGCCAGTTACTTCCTTTTGAACGGATGTCATAAGGGTTTTGGGCTTTTGGTGACTCTAGGGTTGCTTTGAGGGTTTACTATGGTTTAGCTTAGAAGGGGCCCCCACCCTGTAATAGTGGCATAATAGGAATATAATTGGGCCCTAATATAATCATATATAATCCTTGTAGTCACTATTACAGGGTGGGGGGCAGCTTCTAAGGTTTAGCTCTTTTGGGTGTATTAGTATGGTCTTTAGGGCTTGGGGACCTTCTGAGCAGTCGGGTTTCGTTAACGTTTATGTGCCATTTATGGGATCTACTTCTAGGGCTGCACGAGGGTTTTGTAAGCTTCCGTCGCTGTGATATCTGCTTTGAACCTCGATTGTTCAAAATACGTTTGGAAGCTATACAATCCATGGTATCTTTATATGTATACATGTATATATATACACACACATCTCCGTCAGATCCGTTATGATTTGGTGCCACTATGCTTGTTGTTCACGTACAGGGTGTAGAAATGGGCCATGACAGGTATCACCCGTGCCATGTATGGCATACATAGGTAGCAATCTTCGTCGTCATCGTATGTCTTCATGAAATAACACTTAGTAGCTGAATACGTAACCTTTAACCGTTTGGGTCTTATATGTTCCTACCATCACTGAAAAGGTTAAACGAATTTTGGGCTTGCGTACTCAGCCCCTAAGTAGCAGCTCACCAGCCCTACTTTAGAAGGGGCCCCCGCCCTGTAATAGTGGCATAATAGGAATATAATAGGGCCCTAATATAATCCTTATAGTCACTATTACAGGGTCGGGGCAGCTCACCAGCCCTACTCCGACAGCCTCAAACTCCTCACTCGAAACCCTAACCCCTAACCCTCTAACCCCTAACCTCTAGACCCTAAACCCTTAAACCCTGAACACTAAGCCCCATAGGCCCCAAAACCAGAAGCCCAAGGGATCCCTTCTAGAAACCCCCAAGCCCAAGCCGTCTGAACGGTTATTGAACCCAAACGCTCGGCCCCAAGCCCCTTTAGAACTATTAGCCCTACACCCATAGGCCCCAAAGTAGTTCCTTTTTGGGGTTCTTATATAGAACCCTATAAGGTAGTCCCAACAAGGAACTACTTTGGGGCCCATGGGTGAGCCTTCAAAAAATTCAGATTCCGAAGCGCCAAAAGCCCGCCAGCGCCAGCCCTAAACCCTAAACCTCTAAACCCCTAAACCCCTAAACCCTAAACCCTCAACCCCTAAACCCTCAACCCCTAAACCCTAAACCCCTAAACCCTCAACCACCCTCCCCTGCACACCTTCCTCAGGCTCGCCTCCACGCTTGCCTCAAGGTCCCAGTGGTTCTCTACTTGGAGGTTCAGGGGTAGTTATAAGGGTTCCTTGAAGGGTCCCTTGAAAGGGATCTATAGGGAGTCTATAAGGGTATAGGGTTTAGGGTTTACTTGTAGGTTCAGGGGTAGTTATAAGTGGGGTCATAATATAAGTCCCAAGTATGGGTTATACGTATAGTTACCCTACTTGTAACCCCACTTATAACTGCCCATGAACCTCCAAGTAGGTTTCAGGGTTGAGGGTTAGGGTTTAGGGGCGTGCAGTTTTGTACATGTTTGTACATACACAATTCTGCAAAAAGCATTACAGTACATCGCTGTGTCGGGGCAGGCTGTGCCGGCGGCACATCCGCATCTGCTTGGCAGCTTGGATGCAGAGTACCACGACATGCTGACGCTGTCTTCCGCTCTGCTCGGCGCCGCTTGTGGAAGCAAAGGCGGGCGCTCGAAAACCTGGGCCGACATCCATGCGCGAATCTGAGCGGAGCGAGCGATTCTAATGCACAGCGCTTGGCCTTGTAGCGTCTTCAGGATGGGCTGGCTCATGGGGCTCGCGCAAGCACGCCAGTCCAAAGCCATGGATGTGGTAGCCGTTACTCTCCAGCTATCTCAGACCGCCTCTTAGTCTTAAACCCTTAAGATCCCTTTAAAGGACCCCCTTGTAGATCCCTTTATCGGATCTATCTTAACCCTAAGGGTCCATGTACCATAGAGTATAGACATTGGCCTTAATGTAGTCCCTATATAGGTACTTTGGGGCTCATGTATCTCTATATGGGTACATGGACCCTTAGGGTAATGCAGTGCAGCGAGGCTACGGCCAGGGAACAGGCGATCCAGCCCAGACTGCCCAGATGGCACCCGGGGCGCAAGGCTTATCGTCGGTTTAGGGTTTAGGGTTAGTAGGGAATGGAAGAATGGTAGTAATGGTAATTATAATTGTACCCCATTCGTCCATTCCCTACTAACCAAAGGTAAGAAGAACAATAACTAGTGGCGAGGTGGCTGGGGCTCCCACCGCCGTTGCGAGCGGGCAGTGCGTAAGCTGTAGAATTTGCGATTCTTGTAAAGTTCAGCCTTGGTAGCGCCTGGCGCTGCTTCAACGTTCAGGATTTACTTGGATTCCACCTTGCAGCTTACTAGGGTTACGGGCTGGGCCGGGCAAAACACAAGTAGGCCAGCTGGAAATTGCTTTGCGTTCTTCTGGTTGGCTCTTACGCCTTTAACTTTTGGGGTTTCTATATGAACCATAGTATTAAGGAGGCTAAAAGTTTAACTTTTAGGAGGGGTTTAGAAGTCAGCCAAGTTGATAGGGCTTACCTGTAACCCCCAACCGATTCAGATATCGCCACCTCTCCCCGCCACCCCGATGGGCCCTGAACCCAAAAGCCTAAACCCTGCGCCCTGCAACCTGAACCGTCCCCCAAGAAGGTTTTCACAGTGTTTCCGGGGCTCAGGGAAGGAACATTCCTTGCACGTGTCAAGGTGGTTGACCTAGAGTCTCATTGTAGTTCCTTTTTTGAGGGTTACCTTATAGGATCCTACATCTCTTAGTCATATCTTAGTAACTTAGTGGATACACCTCACATTTTTTGGGATAATATTACCCGCTCTACAACTAAGGTATAGAATGGGCTAAACCAACAGAGTTTAGGGTGTTTGAAGTGCCTCAAGCCCTCTGGGCTCCTCAGTGAATCCTTACCATAGGGGCCGAAAGAATTACAAGTATTATTCCGGGGAGGTCCTTATTCTAAATATAGTATAATGGGCCCCAAAAACCTATTCGAATTATCAAGGCCCCTATACTCTATAATACCCTTATAGATCCCTCATAGTAGCCTTCTAGACCCCTTTAAAGGAACCCCTGCTCTAATCATCAAGGCCCCTATATTAAGCGCACATGTGTCAACGCCCAAGACTTAGCCGCGAACACTTTCGAACCTTCTCGTAAAGGGCTTTGTCCCGTCGTAAAGGGCTTTGTAAATATAGGGGGGCTTAAATGATCACCAGGACCGTTTTTTTGAGGGTGGGAGGGTTTCCTTATAATAGTTATAGTGTACTATGCCCCAGAACCTTACTCTAACCATTAAAGTCTCCTTTTGAGCTGAGTAGAACAGTGAACCCAATACCCCTTAATTAAGGAATATACTTTAAAATATGGAGGCCTTAATATTATGATTTAAGGTATGTCCCTTAAAAAAGGGATATTGGGTTCTTTGTGAAGGTCGGCATGTGATGTCGCCGTTGTTGAAAGCCGCCGGGGCGGGCGAGGCAGTCACTTGTCCGGCTTCGGGGGTTAGGGGAGTTCAGGTTGGATACGGCCCCCACTCAGTAATAGTTGAATAATATTCATAATATAGTTATATTAGGACCTGAATAGTAGCCCTATTATAGACTCTTACTGTAAGGGGGCAGTACCTAAGGAGTTCAGGTGTTTAGGGCAGCTTGGGGCGGGCATTTAAGGGTTCGGGGTTGCACGTTTTACTCTTTAGGACTTTCGGGTGCAAGTTGCAGGATTTGAGTTCTAGCTTGTGGCGTGAAGCTTGGTCTTACAGGTGCTTTCAAGCTTTTTCTGAGATGTCAAGAACTATCCCCAGAGCCCTCAAGACCCCTAAACCCCCTGAACCCCTCAACCCCCCCAAACTCTGAAACCCCCAAACTCCCTAAACCCCTAAACCCCCTAAACCCCTAAACCCCGAAACCCCCAACCCCGAAACCCCCCATAAACCCCCTAAACCCCGAAACCCCATAACCCCCCCTACACCCCACAAGCACCTCAACCACTAAACCCCCTAAACCCCCCAAACCCCGAACCCCTAAACCCGGGAGTCCTGAGACCCGAGTATTCTTTCAGGAGCTTTGGAGGCTCTATGCCTCGTCAAGGCAGCCTGCTCATCCTACCGGCCCTTTATGCAAGCATAAGACATTATAGAGGTAGCCGTATAATGGACAATTGCATATATATATATATATATATAGATGTACTTACATATGTATATATATATATATATGTACATACGTATAATGTACCCTTTTTTTAGAATTAGGGTTCGGGCTTTCCGAAAGGAACTCAGCACAAACTAAGACCAGGTACGTGACATACCCGAAACCTCATTCCAACTACCGGGGCCTCCACCTTCAGTCGCAAGCAGGACCAAGCCACAAAAACGTTCCTCCAACTCGGATATTTACCGGCAGACCCTTAAGGTGTTGTGCAGGTCTATATAAATTAATCGTTTTGACTCGGCTCCTGGCGATCAACTCTTGCAACCCAGCACCCTACCCTGAAGTTGCTTACAATTATTGCTACTGTTATGGTTACGGTCAATATTGTTGCGATCATATCTGCTTCTTGCGATTATGATTGCTACTATTAGGTGTAGCACTTGTATTATTGTCATTCGCAGTACTGTTAATAACATGTGTGTGTGTGTGTGTATATGTGTACATAGATTTACATAGATTGTGTGTGATTGTACCGAAGCCCCGATGGCCTTGCTCTCCCAAAGGGTCCTATGTACCGATATAGTAGAATGTAGGGTTTCCATATTAGGAATTACTATTATGGCTTAGGGAAGTATCCCCCATAACATTACTTAGGACCCTTTGGGTCTTTGGGCTCCATTGTCACCTTTGAGACGCCGCGGAAGGCCGAATCGATCCAAGTGCTGATCGAGGCCGGATACTTAGTACCCAAAAAGCACATAAGCTTAAGCATTTTATAGGGATGTATAAAGGGCATCTATATGGGATATCCCTATCCTTGTTTTTGCTTATGTGCTTTTTGGGGCCCTAGATACTTCATTCACTTTTCTGGTTCTCAGTAGAAAATGGAGGCATCGGGTTGACGGACGACTATGAGCGACCTAAAGGGACCATCAAAGAGGGATCCATTCCATGTAGCGGTTTGGGGTTTTACAAAGGCTTGCATAAGAGTTTTAAGTTGGGGTTTTGTACCATGAAGTATAAAAGTTCTTGGATTTTGAGGGTTTGAAGGGTTTGGAAGTGTCTAGGATTGAGGTGTCAAGTTTCGCTTTAATTTCTTCATATCTTCGTCTCGGCTTCGGGTTGAGTCGGCAAAGCACACAGTGAAAAGCCGTTGCAAAATCCGACACACCTAGGAAAACACAGAAAATGCGATGGACATGGAGAGCTTAGCATTTTTGTTGTCCAGTGTAGCTCGCCGGCGTGCGCCCTTTTTGTTAGAAAACACCGCAAATACCGATGCAAAAAAACACAACGCAAATTCAATTCCGATTGGGCAAAGTGCCAAAACTCGAGTCTCAGAACATGCCAGCAAAGAAATCGCACCTCCCCGCGCGGCGGCAGACGCAAGTGCTGCCAACAACAAACAACAACAAACAACAATAATAACCAACAGCAGCAATATCAACAACACAAAGCACCAATAACACCAACAACACCAGCACTAACGATAACACCAACAATAACAACAACGACAACAACAGCAACACGACCAACAACAACAACAACAACAACAACAACAACAACAACAACAACAACAACAACAACAACCACAACAACAACACCAGCAGCAACAACAACAACAACAACGACAACGACAACCACAACCACAATCACAACGACATCGACAACGTCAACGACAACGACAACGACGACAATAACAACCACAACGACAACAACTACATCTACACCTACCAAAAACAACAACCACAACAACAACAACATCAACAACAACAACAGCAGCAACAGCAACAGTTACAACTACAACTTTCAAACTACAACAGCTACTACTACTCCTACTAACCTACTACTACTACTACTACGACTACGACGACTACTACACCAGCAGCAGCAACAACAACAGCAGCAACAACAACAACAACAACGACAACAAGCCACATCACCACCACCACAACAGCAACCAATGCAAAAACATCATTATCAGCAACAACAGCAACCGAACTCATGGCTAACCAACAACATAGCAGCGAACACATGCGAGCATTAGTTTTGCCATCGGTCTGATTGCAAGTCCCTCTAGCGCTAAACCATCGAGAGAGCGAGCTTGCCAGGCCTCTGCCGACCTAGGCTTTAGAGATGAGCCCTGCTCTCGGCGGGTTTAGGGTTTAGCCCTAAACCCTACATGTTTTTGGAACGGGGATAGCGGGTTTCGGGCTTGAGGTTTGGGGTTTGGGGCTCAGGCTTAGGGATGTTTAGGATTTTCATGCGACTCCTGAACTAGCTTCCAAAGGATCTTTATGCTGCATTTGCGTGATTGATGTACCGGATTATTCGATTTCGTGGACTACTGATGAATGCTCCAAGCTCCCCGCTGCCAAGCCTGAAGGCCTATATAAGTCCTGAGCCTGTTGAGACAGAATGTAGTGAATGTAGAGTCTCGACAATTTGGAGCTCATATGTTTACTCGCGTTGGGTCGGGTACGGTCCAAGGACAAGAGTTGAAGATTGTACAAACTTGGGGTTTCTGAGTTAAGGGTTTAAGGTTTCAAGGTACGGTCTAAGAAGCCTGGTGTTTCTGACTTAATTAATGGTTAAGGTTTTGGGGCTTCATCGCAATAGAGACTTACCTGTCCTCAGATTGTATTGTCGGGGATGCCAAGCTTACAGTTCAGGACCATCACCTAGTAGTAGAGTAGGTAACCTTTAACCTTTTTTGGGTAGTATAGTCCCTATATAATCCCTATATAACCAAAAAGGTTAACCTCGAATTCCCCATGATACCCTGAACCCTAAACCCTAAACTCGAAAATTTACCTAAACCGCAACCAAAAAGGTTAACCTTTAGTTCCCCGTGATACCCGACAAGTAGGATCATAGCGTAAGCAGCAACGAGATCTGAGCTCCTACGTCCTCTTTAGGCAGGGCTGGGTTGAGGATTCTGGTGTTTGGGGCATGAGTACTTAGATCCCCAATACCTAACCTTTAAAACGATCCCTTTGAGGATTTATATAGGGTCTCTTTAAGGGATCCTTTAGGGGGATCTATAGGGTTTAGGGTTTAGGGAAGATCCCCAATACCTAACCTTTAAACTTTTTGGGCTTTTATAGTTTAGTCTAGTAGGAATCGGAAAGTTTAACCTTGTGTCTCTGTGCCTTATTGGGGTAGTAAGAGTAGGGTTACTGTCGGCAACCCGTGAGACTCTTCAAAGCTTGGCGTTCTTCTGCTTGGCTCTTAGGACTTTAACTTTTGGGGTCTCTATAAAAAAAAAAAAAAATAGTTTTCGTATATGTTTAGCTCAATATTCCCGAAGCCCTACTATGGGGGCTTGAATAGTTACACATAAGATTTTGGGGGGTTCCTTCTTATGATTATGGTCTATTGGGTCCCAAAACCCCATTCCAGCTATTAAAGCCCCTATATTATTCCGTTCTGTTTCTGAAGTACCAACAAAGACTGTCCAAAGCACCCCAACCAAAACACAAATTATCATCCCTGCAGCCTGCCCCAGTGCGGTGCAAGTCCGTGGTGTAGCGTCAAGGGTTCAGGCTGTAGGGTTTGGTGTTTAAGGCCCACAGCATGAAAGCAACGGCGCCGACTGAGACCTGGAAGGGGGTCCTTTTGGTTTAGGGTTTTAGGTTTAGGGTACTGGCCGCTTTTTAGGTTTAGGGTACTGGCCGCTTTGACTCCTAGGCTTCTCAAATAGCCACTATCCCGGGACTGAGAATCATTCATCCAAAGTCCTATGCATGGCTGGGAAGCAGACCGTAGTGTGGACGATGGAGCGGTCGGCGGCGAAGGAGGAGAGGGTTTTGTACCAGCTCCACAAGATGGCCTCGAAGTTGCTTTACATGGACAAAAAAGAAGTCCCATCGGTGGGCGAGTAAGGAAGGCCTGGTGCTGAGCTGGAGCGCTGGAACCGGGTGGAAGGTGTTGGATGGTGAACAAAACATCATCCTTAAGGAGGTGGACAAAGAGGAGGGCCGACTCCTCCCTTGGCAAGGGAAACAGTCGGAAGCATGGGAGGTGTGGTGTTCAAAGACCCAAGACTACCGGGTCTGCCCTTCCAGCAATGCCACACCTTGGAGGAACCGGGGTTCACGGCCCTAGACCATGAAACCGGAAAGCCCTTCAACTCTACCAGCACTCTGCCAATCAGCAACGAAAGCCGAAAGCTAAACCCTGAATCCTCTCACATGATTTTAAGCACAAAGGTTTGAACAGATCGTAACGATATTGGTTAAGGCTCCGGGATTATAGTTAGTTGTAGACCATAATATGACCAATAAATAATATAGGTCAGAAACAAGTTCTAATCATTTTGGCACCTATGCTGCAAGGAATGAGTGCACAGCCCTGCACTGGGCTGCCGACAAGGGCCACCTCGAGGTTTCTCAGCAAACACTGGTGGCTTGAGTTTTGTCCTACGATTGGGGTGTTGGAGCTTGATTTGCGGTTTGGCGCTTGTAGCTTTAGGGCTTCGGTTTTCCGTGCTTTCCGGTATGACAGCTGTAAGCCCACGGCCTGGATCTGAATATCAGAGGCGGTTTCGGTCTGGGTAGAGGGAAAGTGTACCTTTAGGTTCACGAATATTCTCGTAGTGTAAAGCCAGCCCCCAAAACTAGAGGCTCCAACCTTTCTCGTCATGTATCGCTTTGCAGGCTCATGGCAGGTGCACTTGCATCGACGAATGGCGGGCCGATGTAGCTGTCCAAGAAGACGGCTTCTTTACAATTGTAATAAAGAACACCTCCATCGACTTGCCGCTAGGTTCGTGGTTATGTGACTTCTGTCCAAGCGTTCTGCTGTTTGGAATTGTCGATATATAGAATATGAGAACAAAAAGGTACCATATCGTAAATGCCCCAGAGTTTACAATCGCTTATGATACCACACACGCCAAATACTGGTGTTGAGCTTTTTTCATCGGCAGCCGGTTTTGTCCGTAATTCGTTCGAGGCTCAACGTTTTGGTCGCAACCGTGACGGTCGTTTTACCCTGGACTGATAAAACCCTTTAGTAAGCCATAGGTTAAGTTTACGGACTCCAAAACAACATAAGCCCAAGCAATTTGTAGGGATATCCCTACTTTTTTGGGGTTCATGACAAGTGGGTCTATATGGGATATCCCTGTCCTAATCTTTGCTTACATGCTCTTTTGGGCCCCAGAATTGCACAACCTACGCATTACGACTTCCTCAACCATCCAGTAATCCACATCCCATAGCAAGAGCTCCTATAGGCGACTAAATTAATACTGTATTGGGGGGGTCCTTAATCATAATTACAGTATAGCGGCCCAAAACCCGATTCTAATTATTAAGGCCCCTACATTAGAGCGCCAGGCCTGCAAGACGCTGCTTGCTGCAGACGCCGCCGTTGATGCCGTTGACGATGATGCCCCCACCTCAAACTCGAATGAAATTGGGGGTGGAAGCATGCGAACATGTGGTGCTGTCTCAAGAGCTCGTGGCCCAAATGCAAAAACCGAGACACTTTTGGCGGTGCTTTATGTTGATCATAGCAGAGTATACTCCCAAACCCTATTGAAATTGATTCAAACTTACGTCCCCTATGTTAGGGCAGATTAAGGTCAAGCACAGACAGTTTCGGGTCCTCCTGGGGTAGCTTCAACCTGTGGATTTGCAGTGGAAAATGCAGCAAGTCGCTCCCCAAGCCCCCAAAAAAGCAAAACACGAAACCCTGTCAAAACCCAGACTGCGACTCCTCCAAAACCTCACCCAACACAAATCCCCATTAAGTAAGGAATATACCTTAAATCGTACTAGGGCTCCTGTTGCAATTTATGGTCTATTCCTTCATTAAGGGACCCCTTAGATTGAAAGCGCTGGAGCCCTGAGGCTCCGGCCTTTCAAGCAGGATCCCAGCCCAATCCTTTCAAGACCAAAGGCGGTTTCATGTAGGAACCTGATCAGGCAATGCTGGGCCTACAGCCCCAAAATAGCAGGATTCATATAAGGAGCCCTAATTTAAAGGCTCAAGGTTTCTTAATCAGGTTCCTACACTAGGGTTTATAAGGGTTTAGGGATTCGGGGTTTTGGGGTTGAGGGTTTGCTTAAAAAGAGCCTCGGAACGGAAGCTTCAACTGAGTCCTGGACGCCGCTTTGCCTTGCAGCGGAGGCGCCCGTTGAATTGCACGTAGCCGCTGCTTCTCTTTGCTTGGCTTGGCTTTGTTTGAAGTCGGGACGGCCCTTGCAGTTCTTTATGGTAAGGATCCTGGTTTCTATGGGCTCCTCATTGTCTGAGACCCCAACTTCATGCCAAGAAAGCTCTTTTCGGTTTACAGTTCACATGCTTTGCGATCGTTTTTGCAAGTTTGCAGCATGTCCCGTGCTATTCGATATTCATCGCTGCTAAATGCTGCTCGTGTTCACTAGCTACACCATTTGCCACGCTTAAACCCCAAACCCCAGCCATTATTCATCCCCAATCCCTCGAGGCCGTGGTAGTTCGACCCCTAAACCCTAAACCCTAAAATACCCTAAACCCTAAAACCCTAAACCCTAAACCTAAACCCCTAAACCCTAAATCCTAAACTAAGGTCGCTTTCAAGGGAGTCCCCGGAGGGGTTCCCAGCGCCTTGGAGGGCTGAAGCCCTTGCCCCGGAGGGGTTCCCAGCGCCTTGGAGGGCTGAAGCCCTTGCCCTAAAGATCCCAGTACCTTAGGGGTACTCAGAAATATTTTTAAATTTTTTGTTATTATAATCCCTTAAGAAACAGCTAAAATTGCAATTTTTGCTAGGGTTCTAAGTTCAGTATAGAAATACTAGGGTTTTAGGGTCCAAAAACCATTCAGAGTATGGATTTTGGGACCTGAAACCTACTATTTTGGTACTTGGACCCTCTGGGTTGAAGTTGAAGTTTGGGTATAAGTACGATAACTATAAGTACATATATAACCCCACTTATTACTCCTGCAAACGTCTATACCCTCTAACCCCCAATTGCTATGTTATTTGTCGGCTTGAATCGAACTCGTGGCTGCCCCGTCAACGTCGAGAGGGCTGAGCTGCTCTTAGCAATCAGGTTTAGGTTTCCTAGAATGCCCAGTAGTACCCTTATTCCCTTTTTGTAGTCCTAGGTTCCTTATAAAGTTACCCAATACCAAAAAGAGAGGCCTTTTTATTTTATTCTTAGGTTACTGGGTATCCTAGTTTCGAGTTAGGGCATGGGACTTTTCCGTCCAGCATGGCGAGGCGACAATGCTGGTGTCCAGAGATTGCGATCAAGTCTAAGTGTGAGCAAGCGTTGCGATGCTGCATGGTTCTTGGTGACTACAGAGAGACGTTTTAGACTCTCCTGACGAGCCTCCGGTGCTGACTTACCAAACCCAGTCTATGACGCCCTCAAACAGACCCAGACCCCCGAGAGGATCTGGAAAGTAGATCCCCTCATTTGCGGCCCTATACTACTAAGGGTACTTTATAGGAAGCCCCATTAAGGGATCTACTTTTTGGATCCTTCCCTAAGCCCTAAACCCTAAACCCTAAAACCCTATAGATCCCTTAAAGGGACCCTTAATCGGAACCCCCATTAAGGGATCTACTTTTTGGATCCTTCAAAGGGGGTCTGAGGACAGAACCATCTACTGCCGAACACACAGAACCATCTATAGTAGAAGCCCAAAAGTTGGAAACCCAATAATCTCAATCCTTAAGAGTAACGTATAGGGAATCCCAGCTTTATTTGGTATTAATCCGGTTTCCAACTTTATGGGGTTTACTGTATAGACCCAGGAACCCTTATAGTCCCCTTATACTGCCCTTATAGTATATAGTAACCCCTTAAAGGAACTCTTCTAGTACCCGTATAGTTCCAACTTTTTGGAGTTCACTGTACTGCCGATCAGGAGGGCCATCTGGCTGTTTGCCGTGTGCTGCTCGATGCAGGGGCAAAGGCGGGATCCGTAACTTAATAGCTGAGTGGATACACTTTACACTCTTTGGGATAATATTACCCACGATAAAACTCAAAGTGTACACTTTTGGGGGGGCTAGGAACTCAGCCGCTAAGGTAAGCTCAACCCAGGAAGCCGGAAAGTCCACCCTCAAGGCCCTAAGTCACGAACCTTGTGTAGCTGCGAAGGAACCCTGATAGAAGCCCTTAAGGGGCCTGTTAAGGATCCAAAGTTGAGCCACCCAGACCCTCCAAAATCCCTTAATTAAAGAATAGATCATGTATCCTATTAGGGATTCTACTATGATTCAAGGCATATTCCTTAATTAGGGGATCGATCTTGGAGGGTCTGGGCACAGAGAGCTGGGAATGCATCGAGTTGACAGGAGCCACCTCCTTCAAGGGCCTTGGTACTGAGCGAGCAAATACACAGATGCAAGGGTACGTCAATAACAACCATATACATCCATCGTAGGTGGTAGCTTGTCCATTTCACAACACTGGCTGTGCACTTGCACATGAACAGCGCTACATTGCTACATGATCCATTAGCCTTTGTAACTGTTACAGCGATTTTCGGCCGTTGAGAACTCTTGCTGCGGCGGGTTTAAACCCGAGCCTGCTAAACTCAAAAACCAAACCTACACCTCTACCCCAAGCTCTAATAGTTAATGTAAGGGCCTTAATGATTAGAATAGGGTTTTTGGGGGTTTCCTTATATTATATATATATATATACACACACACATGTATGTGTGTATGTATGTATGTATGTATGTATGTATGTACGTATGTATATGTATGTATATATATATATATATATGTATAGTTGCAGTATCATATCATGAATCATACTAATATGCCTCCAAACGTAGTTCTAGTTATTAAGGCCCCTGCAGGACCCTGATAATTCAGGGGCACTGCCATAATTACTCCCCCAGCAACTTTACTAATTAGTTCATACCTAAGCCTCACCTTCTCTGCACGTTTCTGTGGAGGTGAACTTACCGGAGGAGGATCTGCGCTCACCGCTCTGGTGGGCTGCATGGCCTTGGCCTCAGGCCTCTGTTCACCCAAAGGGTCCTAAGTACCTAATATACTAGGATGTAGGGCTTCTATATATTAGGATTGTTTTGTGATGATTTGGGGAAAAGTGTCCCCCGTAACAGCAGCTGGGACCCTTTAGGTCAGTTTGAAGTGCAAAGTGGAAGTTTGAGCAATAACAGGTCTCGGAGAGACTCAGCCGCCTGAGACATACCCGTAGAGGTCGGGCTCCAGTTTCCGCCGGTGAAGATTAGAGAAAGCCACCGATTTGAGCATGGCCTTTCGAGTGCACCTCAGCGGCA
This sequence comes from Symbiodinium sp. CCMP2592, assembly GCA_905221615.1. Classification (NCBI taxonomy): domain Eukaryota; class Dinophyceae; order Suessiales; family Symbiodiniaceae; genus Symbiodinium; species Symbiodinium sp. CCMP2592. Next base: position 551,853 of record CAJNDT010002879.1, read on the forward strand.
GCATTTGTGCGCTTTTCTCGGTCGCAGTCATGTCCGCTTGGCTCACGACCTTTGTTCAGGAGTTCGAATTCGAGCCTTTTCGGATTGATACCCGAGGCGCCGCACACTGTGCAGTCTCACAGGAGAAGAGATACAAAGCATCGAAGCCCTTACAAGAGCAAATGTTTGCTTCTTCGCATCTGAGATCTTGCAGCAGTTGTGGTTCTCCCTTGCTGAGATCCCTAAGATTATAGTCCACAAATACTGTCAGTATCATCCCAAACCCCAAACCCCCCAAACCCTAAACCCCAAGCCCCTAAACCCCTAAACCCTAGGCCCCTAAACCCCTAAACCCCCTAAACCCCTAAGCCCCTAAACCCCTAAGCCCCTAAACCCCCTAAACCCCCTAAACCCCTAAGCCCCTAAACCCCTAAGCCCCTAAACCCCTAAACCCCCTAAAGCCCTCAACCCCCTAAACCCCTGAACCCCCTAGACCCCCTAAACCCCTAAACCCCTAAACCCCCTAAACCCCCTAAACCCCCTAAACCCCCTAACCCCCCAAACCCCTAAACCCCCTAAACCCCCTAAACCCCCTAAACCCCCAAACCCCTAAACCCCCTAAACCCCCTAAACCCCCAAACCCCCTAACCCCAAGCCACCTTTAGAGCGGACCTTGGCACGAAATCGGCTCCAAAACTGAGGCCTCCGGGAGCCGATGCAAGCCGTTTACTGTAGTGTAGGCTTAAGGGGTACATAATAAGTTTAGTCAAAGGGGGAAAGGAGGGACCCTTAATGGGGACCCTTACCCTATAATGATATGGGCTAATAAAGGCTTAAGGGTTCATAATACTACTAAGCCTCAGAGGTAGAAGAGGGTTTAGGGTTTAGGGTTTAGGGGTTCATAAGGTTTCCTCAAGGGGTTCCTTAAAAAAGGGATCTATAACGGATCTATAGTGGTTTAGGGGGTTCCCCAATAAAGGGGTTCATAATAAGTTTAGTCAAAGGGGAAAAGGAGGGACCCTTAATGGGGACCCTTACCCTATAATGATATGGGCTAATAAAGGCTTAAGGGTTCATAATACTACTAAGCCTCAGAGGTAGAAGAGGGTTTAGGGTTTAGGGTTTAGGGGTTCATAAGGTTTCCTCAAGGGGTTCCTTAAAAAAGGGATCTATAACGGATCTATAGTGGTTTAGGGGGTTCCCCAATAAAGGGGTTCATAATAAGTTTAGTCAAAGGGGAAAAGGAGGGACCCTTAATGGGGACCCTTACCCTATAATGATATGGGCTAATAAAGGCTTAAGGGTTCATAATACTACTAAGCCTCAGAGGTAGAAGAGGGTTTAGGGTTTAGGGTTTAGGGGTTCATAAGGTTTCCTCAAGGGGTTCCTTAAAAAAGGGATCTATAACGGATCTATAGCGGTTTAGGGGGTTCCTTAATAAAGGGGTTCATAATAAGTTTAGTCAAAGGGGAAAAGGAGGGACCCTTAATGGGGACCCTTACCCCATAATGATATGGGCTAATAATGGGTATGTAATAGCTATATTAAGGCTATATACCTAGGGGTCCTTATAAGGGTCCCTCCTTTTACCCTTGGATTTAGTAAGTAGGGTAGAGCCAGGGTTTAGGGTGTAGGGGTTTAGGGTTTAGGGTACCTTAATTGGGGGTTATAAGTAGATGTAGTTATAGTTACCTTACTTACAACCCTTCTTACTAAGTCCCATGATCCTTTACAACTAGTGTAGGGAACCTGATTCAACAAGCCTCGGCCTTCTTAGGGTTCCGTTAAAATGGGTCTATAAGGGTTACTAGAAGGGATCTATAAGGGTGCTATGATAGTGTAGGAACCTGGTTAAGGAAGCAAGTCGGGTGTAGGACTATCAGGGTTTCGGGGTTTAGGGGTTAGGGGTGTTGCGGACTTAGGATTTAGTTTTTGAGGGTAGGGGCTTTGGGGGTTTATTTATGGGGGGTTCGGGGTTTAATGTAGGAACCTGATTAAGAAACCAATATGTTAGGATTCATATAAGGAGCCCTAATAGAGACCCAAAGTTTCCTAATCAGGTTCCTACACTAGGGGCCTAGATAATTTGCCTCTACTATTTTTTTGGGTGGGGTTCCTTCTTCCAATTATAGTATACTGGGCTTAGGGTTTGGGATTGAGGGTTTAGTGTAATTACCTCTACTCTTTTGGGGGTTCCTTCTTATAATGATAGTATAATGGGCTTCTGGTTTAGGATTGAGGGTTTAGTATAATTGCCCATACTATTATTTTGGTGCTTCCTTATTGTAACTGTAGTATAATGTAACCCAAAACCCTATTCTTCTTATTGAGGCTCCTATATTATGAAAGTTGTCTCGTTCTCATGAAGGCATAGGGTTGGTCGGAGACCGGGCCCTCTTGGAGCTTAGGGTTTAGGGTTGGGGGGTTACCGTCTAGGGCTGAGGGGAGCGCCGTCCAGAGTTATCCCAGGATAAAAGGAGGGACCCTTAGTAAGGACCCCTGGGTATACTAGGATGCCCAGTATTCAGAGGTTACTGGGCATCCTAGTGTATATGACCTGAATAGAGCCATTATAACCCCATTATATAGCCCGTTTTCGGGGGGGATCCCCATTGAGGGTCCCTCCTTTCGCCCGTCCCAAAGGGTCCTATGTACTGTTATGGGAGATACTTCCCTAAGCCATAATAGTAATTCCTAATATGGAAACCCTACATTCTACTATATCGGTACATAGGACCCTTTGGGCCCTTTGGGCTTTGAAGTTATGAACTGCCACAATCTCTGTGCACCCTTCAGCTCTGGGAAAGTTCTGGCTTAGGGTTTAGGATGTGGGTGGTTGTCAAAATTATTGTCCCCTTTTGGGTACCTTGAATAATAGGTGCCGTACTATAATTAATAGGGACCCAAAAGGGACCAGAACTGTGACAACCACCCATGTCTCAGCTTTGAATCTTCACTCTACTGTAGAACCCGGAACAATCAGTCCAATTTCTTTGGGTTCCTGACCGATACGTATATTATCCCATACCCCAAAGCCCTATTCCAAGTATTTCGGCCATTTACATTCGATATTGTATCCCTTGGGTCCCACACTTCTGTATTGTGTCCCATGGGTCCCATACTTCACGAGCGGCAGGAGCAACTCCCGGCCGTGAAGCCCCATTACATGTACCCTAAACCCTAAACCCTAAGCCCATTATGTCAGCGGCTGTTACCGTATAAGTCGAGGAAAAACCACGTGGAGCTGGCGAAGCTTCTCATTCAATTCCGACCCTTGGCTGAAGCATATGGCAGCTAAGTATACTTAGAGGATCATGGGACTTAGTAAGTAGGGTTATAAGTAAGGTAACTATAGTTATATCTACTTCTAACCCCAATTAGGGTATGGGAGTTTCCGAAAACAGGGGACCCTAATATAGTACCCTAAATAGTAGGATCCTTATCATAATGACCCCGAAATACGGTACCCCTAATTTTCGGAAACTCCCGTATATAGATAATGGGCTGTAGGGAGATTCAGGTTTGTTCAACAATTATATATATATATATATATATATATTTTATGTGTATATATATATATATATAAGTGTGCCGGCGGAGGGTTTAGGGAGCAGGACTTCTGGACCCGAAGCTCAGCACTCCAGTGTCTTAAAGCAATGATACGGCACATAACCGCTACTAAACTTTTAGCAAGAATAGGGACCCCAAAACCGCACCTAAGCATAAGCATCTTATGGGGATATCACTACCTTATGGTCTTCCTTTTAAGGGGGCTTATCTGGGATATCCCTACCCTTATTTTTGCCTATGTGCTTTTTGGGGGCAGTAAAGAAGACCCCTCGGTGTCGTTCCACCGAAGCCCTGCGGCCTGAAACCCTAAAAGCACAAACCCGGAAACCCGGTCTCACCTCGTGTCATCAGGGTTTAGGGTGTAGGGTTTAGGGTTTAGGGATCATGGAGTATCCGGTACCTGCATGATGCAAGTGGTCCTGAATATCTTGTAATACGATCCCTGTTGTCCTCGTCCTGACCAGTCCCCTATACGAGTAAGCTATCATTTAGTTCCCAACACCCAACTCCAATGATAAATCCACTGACAAGGAGCCCGAAAGTTGCAACATGATTATCCTCATGCAAGGTAAAGTAGAGGGAGTCCCAGCACAAATCATATTGAATGCATGTTCCATCTTTCCAGGGTTTACTGTAAAACCCTAAGCCCTACACCCTAAAGCCTAAACCCTAAACCCTAAACTCTAAACCCTAAACCCTAAACCCTTTGGAGCATGGCAAGCCTAAGCCCCTAGCCAGAGGGTCCCAGGTACTTGGCGGATAGTTCCCCAAGTCATACTAGTAGTTCCCAAATATAGAGACCCTACAGTCTACTAAGTAAGTACCTGGGTCCTTTAGGTTAGGTTGAGGGTTTAGGGTTTAGGGTTTTAGGGTTTAGGGTGCCACCTCGAGATCGTAGGAAGGGCTGAGTGAAGTTCCAGGTGCGCGATCAGTTCCAGCTACGTGAAGTTCAGGTGCCCCCGAATACAATTCGCCCTGAGGGTTTTTGGATTTAGACGTGAAGGTGAAGGATTAAACCTGCAACGTGTGGGGTCCAAGTATTGATAGAGAAATCAATCGATAGGAGCTGCATGCACGAGCACTCTAATTCCTCAGGTTACCTGCTAAACCCAAACCCCCTCACACCCCCAAGCCCTTTATGGGTAGTTGTAAGTGGGGTTATTAAGGCGCCTAATATGGGTTGTAAGTATACTTAGCCTACTTATAACCCTACTTGTAACTACCCATGAACCTTGAAGTGCGAGCTGGAGGAGCCGACCTCGAGCAGCGTGACCAATGGGGTTTTACCCCGGCACAGCTGCTGGCAGCCAGGGCCCCGAAATTGAGTTACGGCTTCATGCTGCAGCCGGAATGCAGTCGAACGAGGTTGTGGGGTGTAGTTTGACAGACAGGTGTATGGACCAAAGCTTGGGCTGTGTTTTTAAACTGTTTTGACTGCTGTTGCCTCGATCTAGTGGCTATCTGTGGATCCCAAATTCCTATCGTCTGAAGCGGGGTTGGGGCTGCAGATGAGGTTTAGGGCTGTGACCCTAGGTTGGCCTGTGGGACACTTTACATTTTCCCTTAGGGCCCTATTTACGAATATGTTTCAGAGGCTTCAAAGGGCCAACCTAGGACCCTTCGTGTCCAAAACTTACTTTTGGTTAGTAGGGAATGGAAGACTGGTAGTAATAGTAGTCATAATTGTACCCCATTCCTCCATTCCCCACTAAGCAACGGTAAGAAAAGTGTCCTTCGGAGCTCGAGGGAACATTGAATCTTGACGGCGAAACAGGATTCAGATCACCTGGCACTGCAGGTCCTATACACTATTGGGGGGGTTATGATCTATAGCCTCCTTAGGAATTATTTTTCATTTTTGTCCATATAAAACCCAAGAGAATGTTTAAAACATTATGTTTGATATGGTTCAAAGGGTCCTTATATGCATTCCAAAGGTTAGCCATTTAATTTCCTTGGGAGACTGGACAAGTAAGAACTATATACTGTAAGAACTTTCAGACAGCAGTCTTACGCAGTGTTGTGATGCTTGTGTCCCGAATATGAGCTCCATATTGAAGCCCGAGACAGAATTACGGCGCGCTCAGGACGAAGGCAAGCGCCGCCCCAAGATGCTGGGAAGTTGGCCTGCGATGTACCGAGAATGAAAAAGGGCGGCGGAGCACACCCAAACCCTACATATAGCCTAAAGTCTCCATGGTAGTTCCCTTCTTGGGGTCGTTTAGGGGTTTAGGCTTTAGGGATTTAGGGTTTAGGGTTTAGGGTTTAGGGATAGTGACTCCAAGACTTCGGAAGTCCAGCCCACTCCAGTATCGGAGCCCCTTAAGAACCCTAGGCCTTCAGGCCGCAAACTCATGGCAAGGTTGGAAGTATGGGCCCCCTGTAAGGAGCCTTAAGAGTCTTGCGAACATTCTCCTCTTGACCGTAAAATTTAGGCTCTTTAAGTGACGAACTGTAGCTCTTAGCGTGTGAAAAAGGCCCGTAGCTTGACTGGAGTTGTGAGGCCTGCGTATGCAAACGTAGGTTATCAGCCGTAGCTTCTACTCAGTCGAGCTATGGAGTCAGGCATGAGGCGAAGAAGAGCTGCTAGTTTGGGGCCTTCAGGGGATCGCCCCAACCCGTTCTGGAGCGAGAGGGCTCAGGACACATTCAGTCTGCAGCAGGCAAGGCCGCGAGACCTCCCACAGTTAGAAACCGCTGAGGGTGCGGAAGGGCCAGCTTCGGACATTGTGGTGAGAGCATCTGAGACAGCTAGTGGTGCAGTGGGTTTGGAGGATGATCGCGACTCTCGCGCCGCGATAGGACTGCCCAACACTGGAACAGAGGAAGACCATGCAATCGTGGGTCAGGCTTCTGAGTCTAGTGTAGCTGCCCATAAGGGCCAGCCGTCTCCGGAAGATGTTCGGTTATCGCAGCAAAGGGCTGCGGAGGTACCAATTTCAGATGAGTGGGCTTCAGAGGGAGGCAATACAAACAGCGTGGCTCATGGTGAAAGTTCTGGGGATGGAACGCCTAGAGACGCTGTGCGTACGCCCGAGGAGCTTCGATGGTTGATCAGAGGTCTGTATGAGGGAATGCAGAGAACTTCAAGCGACGTTCAAAGGCTATCAGCGCAGATGGCGAATCTTCAGGGGCAGGTTGCAGATCAAGTCATTGAGATGAAAGGTCACCTTCAGGGTGAAATGAGTGGCTTGACGTACCGACTGGAGAGGTTAGAACACAAATCGTCATCAGCGGGTTCCATGCATAGCGCTTTGGAGTTGGCTGGAGTGGATCATACAAATGATTCTGGAGTGACTTTGGGAATGAACGCTGGAGATGCAAGCTCTGTGTGGTTTGGCGGTTTGGGTGGTGACCCTTCTGTAGCCGCCCCCCAGGGCTGGCCGAGTGAACAGCCGTGTAGCGTCAGAGGTTCTCCGGATGTACAGAAAGCGCGTGTAGAGGGTGAGAAGGTTTGGGAGGATTTGCCAAAACCCCCGAAAGACCCTCCAAACGCAGCCGTAGGCAACCATGAAGGAGATGAGGTGCAAGGATTGTCGGGAGTTGTGCCGGTGAGGATGGGAGGAAGAGTTGTTCGTGGGATGTGGAGTTCCACGGGTGAACTTGTGTTGTTGGATCGTCCACCAACTCCGCCACCCAGGCCACCAGCCAGCACACCGCCGCCGACACCACCGAAACCTCCACCTCCGAGTGAAACCGTAGTCCCCAACCCGATGCAGCATGGCACGAATACAGTTCCACATGAGCATGTTGAGAGTGTGCAGAGTGGAGTGCCAGAGAGGGTTGACAGTCATGTTCTAAGCAGTGCTGTGGATGCTGGCCTTGACAGTCTCTTTGCAAGCAGTCGTGTGCATGTTGTTCGTGAGGGTGCAGCGGAAACCTCGTCGGATCATCGTGTGTTCGGTCCGGGTGGTAGAGACCCCTTCGCGGTAGGAGATCGCGTGATGTGGGATTTGCCCGTGTTGGGACCGGTGAGTGAAACCAACCCTGCTTTAAGAGCCTCGGATTGGTTGTACAAGATTAAACCCCTTATGGCGGATTTGAGCTCTGGTTCCGCGTACTGGTGGGATAGTGTTGTTTCGGAGGCTCAGAAAGCTTATGATCGATATGCTTCGTCTTCGTCGACTTTGCGTGGATCGATTGTGGGGGAGCTGAGTGGGGAATTGGGTGACCCGCGGTACACTAGGCTTGAAGCGAGAGCGCTGGCGATGCTTAGTAGAGCGGTCCCGGACAGTGTGTACCAGCAGGCCCTCGCGAGTCGGTCGTTGTCGACGGTTGGGTTGTTGTTTCAAGTGTTGAAATCCTTTCAGCCTGGAGGGCTTTTGGAAAGGCAGTCTTTGTTGAAAGGGCTCGGTGAGTTACCCGTCGCCGCGACCGCACACCAGGGAGTTGAGACTCTGCAAACATGGTTTCGTTGGTTAGCGCGCGCGAGGTCTATGTCAGGAGTCCAGGTGCCGGATTGTTCCATTCTGCTTGCTGCTTTGGACAATGCTGGAAAGACTTTGCTTAGCTCGAATCCTCAAGTTGCGTTTCGATGTTCGGTTTATCGGAACATGCACAACTTGGATCGCAATCCAACCCTTGCTGGAGTTGAGGAGTACGGCAAACAGATGTTAGCCGAGTTTGAGGACTTGTCTGTGAATGTTGATGTTACGGAAAGCCCCAAACGCAAGAACCCGAAACTCAACAAGGTCACTGAGGACAAGGGCGGCAAGGGAGGTAAGAGTAGTGGGAAGGATGAGTCCACAGGCAAGGGGGCCAAACCATGTTGGGGATGGTCTAAGCCTGAAGGGTGCAAGCATGGGAATACCTGCACGTTTAAACATGATGCTGAAAAGAGTGGTCCACACTGCTACAACTGCGGAGCGGAGGACCACTACAGGAATGCATGCGCGAGGCCAGGAGGTGGTGCAAAGAAAAGCGAGAACCAGGAGGCCAGTGAGGGAGATAGCCAAAAGGGTGCAGGCAAAGGTGATAAAGGGAAAAAGGGTGGAAAGAAAGGAAACCCCCAGAAACCGCAAGTCAACAAAACGGTGATTGAGGAGGAACCCCCACCTGCCCCAACCAATGGTGGTGACCCCAGTGCCTCTGGCCCCGCTGATATCGTTGCCGATGTCTCGCAACTGCTGAAAAGCATGAGGCTAGCTGCCCTAAGGACCAGTCAGCCTCAGTACTTGGACATTTCGGATGAGCAGGATTGTGAATCAGCTGATTGCCCAAGGCTCGATAGCTTCGCTGAGGAACCAGGTGAGGTTGAGGTGTCCAGCGCTCCGAAAGGAGACGCCGCTGATGCTTATGACCGTTGGTTTGGATTGAGTGCTTTTGAGGCGTGCACGCGGGACTCAGTTGATCTTCAGTCGTTTGACGGGGCTGGTGAACCATCCATCCGCTTGAAAGCATTGTCAAACTCATGTGAGCGTCCTGGTTTTGCCCTTGTGGATGGGGGTGCCACCAATGGGTTGCGAAATGAAGCGTGGAAAGGGGAAGCTCAAACGCTCAGCCAAGTGAAGGTGTCGTTGGCCGTTGGCCACACCACGTTGGGAATGACAGATGCTGGGGTTTTGGTTTCACCCAGACCTACTCAGGTCATCTTGCCTATGCGCTACCTGCATGAGCTTGGGTATGGGATGAGTTGGAAAAATGATGGGTACCGGATCTGGAGGGGTGGTGAAAGCCTCAAGGTGAAGCTGGAGGACGGTTGCCCCACCATCCCCGAGAAGCGTGCCCTGCAGTTGATGTGTGAGTTTGAACAACTTACCAAAACCAAGACTTTACGTTTGAGGTCCTTGAAAGCCGTGTGTAAACAACCCGTTGTCGAGAACCCGGTTGAATGGTTGAGCGAGCGCGTGCATGAGAAAGGAGCAGACCTACCTGTTGAGGACTTGGTCAGATTCTTGCGTAGCTGGGCACCAAACCTTCCGGAAGAAGTTGTGTTGTCGTCGGTTGCCGCGCTTGATTCTGAAGGCCTCAAAACCCCCTGGAATCACAAGGCTAGGAGGTCGCACGCTCGGGGAAACTTGTTGATCCATTTGTTTGGCGGGCTCCAACGGGAAACCAAACAGGCATGGGGTGGAAACCTTGCGTTGAGCGTTGCAAAGGAGGGAGGCCACGACTTCCGCAAACCAGGAGTGCTGGGATACTTGTATGCCCTAGCTGCTGGGGGGAAGGTTGATGGGATTGTTGGGAGTCCTCCATGCATACATGTATCTGAGCGAGAGACGGCGCATGCTTTTGATGACACTTGTGTGCTTGTGCAGATTGCGCTTCTTGTCATTTTGGCACATGTCAGCAAGAGAGAGGGAGTCTCGGATGAGAGTCGTGAGGGTTCAGTCTTCGTCGCGCTAGAAAACACACGAAGTTCCGATGAACACATGTGGAAGGTTCTGCAAAAGACCTTAGGGCTCCGAAAAGCGACGTTTGATCAAGGGGCATTGGGTCATGACGCGGTGAAACCTACTTGTATTCTCACGGGCTCTTGGAAGCTATACTCGTTTCTCCAGGGTAAGCATGTTCCCAAGGATCTCAGGTGGCAATCGGAGCACCGCGAATCGCTTGAAGGTCCAATCGCTCAGAGTCGTGTTGCGGCGATGTGCCCAAACCTCGTTGATGCGATTCGTGAGTCTTTTCAATGTTGGGTGAAATCGTCGGTCGTTGAGCGGGAGCGTGAGAGTGAAGAGATTGCTGCTGTGAAAGTCCTGTCAAAACAGAAGAAAGACATGTGGCACAAGCATCTCATGCATGATCATGTTCCTTTCAGGCGTGATTGTCCAGTTTGTGTTGCAAGCGCAGGAAGGTCCAAACCTCATAGGCGCCAGAGTTGCCCAAAGACCCAAGTCCTTAGCATTGATGTTGCAGGCCCATTCACTTCAGGAGTCGACTTGTTCCACAATGGATGCCAGAAGTATGCACTGGTAGCAAGTTTGACGCTTCCGGGAGGGGATGCTCATGATGACAGGGATCTGGATGCTCGTGATGAAGGGAAAGGGGATTTGGGCCCTCCGCTGGAAGAGGAACTTGAGCATGAGGGCCAAGATTGCGATCTCAGGGGAGGCGTAGGCCCCCTCGCCATGCAAGACTTGTTTGGGAGTGACGAAGACAACGAGGCTGAGGACGAGCCTGTTGTCGCTGCCCGAGAGGGTGTGACGAAAGGGGAAGCCAAGGAGGGAGATGAGAAGCCTAATGGGGGGAAGGACTGCCTCGATGAGCCTTTAGAGTCTCTTCCGGTTAGAACCCTGAAGTTTGCTATTCCCATGAAAAGTCGCAAACATGAGGAAGTGAGGTATCATCTCATGTCGTTGGTTGCTCGATTGAAAGCGCTAGGACTGCATGTTGCACGAGTGCATAGTGACAGAGCGCGTGAGTTGATCTCGCCTAAGCTGAAAACTTTCTTGTATGAGCAAGCCATTGATGTTTCGCATACTAGCGGGGAGTCGCCGCAACAAAACGGTAGAGCTGAAAGCACCGTGGGATGGGCGAAGTCCAGGGCCCGGGCGCTGCTGCAGGCAGCGGGGTTGGAAAACAAGTTTTGGCCGTTTGCCATGCGCCATGCCACGGAGCGGGATCTTAGGATGCAGCTCGCCAGTATGGGGACGCCACAACAATCACTTCTTCCTTGGGCTACAACTGTTCAGGCGAAGGTCCGTAGCTGGAAAGCGGCAGAGGCGCCGGGAAACAAACCAGTTTGGTCAGCAAAAACAGTTGAAGGTAGGGCCCTAGGGGTTGCACCAAGCACTACGGATGGGTATGTCGTCTTGCTTCCGGACGAATCATTGGTAGTCACTGGGACGGTGTTTCCAATGACGACGCCGGCTAGCGACACGCCTAAGCCTAAGTACAAGCTGCAAGGCAAAACGCCCATGGAACAAATCAGCCTTCGAAAAACCTGGGTGACGGCTACCTGCAGTGCAGGTAGGGGGGAGTCCCATAGACAAACGCAAACCGAATGCTCAAACGAACAAGACTCGACTCCAGCAATCCTCCAGGACCTGCCGAACCAACATGTTGCGAGCTGTGAGCTGTGTGAGCATGTCAGTCATGTTGTTTGCGGCATGTGCGAGAGTCATGTTGAGAGCAGTGAGAGCACATGTCATGTTTGCGGGTTGAAGCTTCCCCCCCTTGCCCAAAGAACCAGTAGGACCATGGAGGAGTTAGAACAGGATGCCAAGGATTTGTTTGAGGAAGAATGGAGTGAGAGCACGGCCAAGGAGTTGGTGGAGGAGCTTGCGCATGTCGGGTTCCCAACCAAAAAGCCTGATGGAAAGCGGGTTTCAACAGATGGATCCTACACGGTGTTTGGGATGTTCGTCCACGGCGGAGTGGTTGGGATTACCAGTGTCACCAAACGTTTTTCCAACTTAGCGCGCCTTCTTGCTTGGTATGTGCACTCTTACTTTCCCGAAGAGACGTTCACTTCCATCATGGTGAGTTCTGGTGTGGTGATGCCTGTGCACCAAGACAAGTACAACCTTGTGGGTTCCAACAATTTGTTGTTGAGGCTGAGTGAAAGGGAGCCTGATGATGGGGTTTGGGTGGAGTGCAAGGACGGGGGAGAGCTGATTGGAAAGGAGTGGGACCTGGAAGGGAGGAAAGGCCAAATCCTGGAGATCCCACCCGAAGGTTTGAAGCTTGATCCTAGGAGCCGTCATGCCACGTCTCCACTGGCCCATCGAGCGAGTCGCAAGGTTCTTATTGGGTACACACTCACAGCACACCATAAACTAAGCGAGGCCCAAAGACTTGAGCTGACTGAGCTAGGTTTTGCGTTGCCTGAAAGGGTGTGCTCCCTGGAGAGTGTGAGCGTGAGCGGTGTGAGAGACCAGAAAGAGGTGTTGGTTGAGCTGCCTGAGCCAGTCGTTGAGGAAGGATTCTTTGAGGAGATCGTGCAAAGGCATAGCAGACTGTCCCAAACCTTGCTAGAGTGGAAGAGGGACATTCTGTCTACAGGCGCTGGTGAGGTGGATCAGGTTGTCCTCCGGCTGTGTAGTGACATGATGCAATCACTTGCGGAGCTTGAGGAGCTAGCGAGTAGCATCCAGCCTAATTCCGAGAAAACCACCACTGGCTTGTCCCTCAAATCCCTTGGTGAGGTTACGTACTTGAATGGGGAGTCCCCTGATCCCTCGGAAGCGTTTCTTCAAACTAGGATCGTATCCCAAAGCGAGGTTCTTGATGAGTTGGATCTGTGGTTGGAGGCCATTAGAAGCGAGTACCGGTCGCTGACAGAAGAAAGTTGTGCCGTTGAGCCAACGACTGCGGAAGCGGTTGAGAAACTTGTCAAAGACGGTCTCGTTGATCAGGTTCTTCCTGTTAAGCCCGTCATGGTGCGAAAGCAAGGCAGCGGAAAGCGAAAAGTTCGGCTCTGTGTGGCTGGAAACTACGAAAAGAAAGACGGTGAAGAAGAGGTGTTTGCTGGAGGCGTTGACGCCGTCACCGTTCGTTGCACGTTGAAGCTAAGCGCGGTGAACACTTGGAAGACGGCGATTGGGGACATCAAAGCAGCTTTCCTCAATGCGCCGATTCCAGATGCCCCCAACCAGAAGCTCATCGTGTGCAAACCTCCGACGCTGTTGATCAAAGCCGGGCTCGTGAGTCCTAACGAACGCTGGATTATTAGAAAAGGGCTCTACGGGCTTAGGCGCTCACCTAGGTGGTGGAGCAGACACCGCGACAGCACGTTGCAAAAGGTCAGGCTGAAGCTTGGCTCTCAAGACGTTTGGTTGAAACAAAGCCAAGCAGACCCCAACATGTGGTTGGTGTTTGCCGGAAAACCGTCTCAACAGTCAAGCGGCCCATCAGGGCACGCCGGTTGCGAGGAGACATTGGTGCATGATGGGACTCCCTGCGGTGTTCTCTTGTGTTACGTCGATGACATCCTTGTGACTGGTCCGGATCTGTTGGTTGACGCGCTGAAACAGCACATCTCGTCGCTGTGGACCATGGGGCGATGGGAGGATGTGTTGCCTGGTGGTTCGGCTGTTTCCTACCTTGGTATGTCCATCAAAAAGGATGTGGACGGTACCATCACGTTGAGCCAAGAGGACTACGTGAAAAGCGTGTGCGAAAAGTACGAAGTGACGGAAACCCTGCCTACTCCAACTCATGGGTGGACTGAACCTTCTGAGGAGGATAGCCCCGAGTTGCAGGATGTTCGTGCTGCGCAGAAGGTCCTCGGTGCGCTCAACTGGTTGGTTTGTCGCACGCGCCCAGACATTGCATTTGCAGTTCAACGCTTGAGCTCGTACGCGTTGAAGGCCCCTAAAGCTGTGGTGAAGGGTTGCAGTGTTGTGTTGGCGTACCTTCTTGGCACAAAAGACTTGGGTCTGAGTTACTCTGCTGTGTCTGAAACGTGGGGTGTCGAAGGACAGTTGCCTTTTCCTCAGTCGTTGAACGGTCTTAGGATCGAAACGGACGCGTCGCATGGGCCTTCTGGGTCCAGAAGTCAGCAGTGCATGTTGGCGTTCTGGCACGGCTCAGTAGTGGCGTGGGAGTGCTCGAGGCAGGCCTTGACGGCTCTGTCGAGCGCAGAGGCAGAGTTGATCGCATGTCTTGCTGGTGTTCAGATCGGTGAAAGCGTTTTGCCGATTTTGGTTGACTTGCGCCAGTCGGAAGTGCAGCCATGTCTGGTGAGTGACAATGCTGCGGCCATCTCTCTCGTGAACAACGAGGGTGGCGCGTGGAGAACTCGGCACCTGAAGATGCGAGCTCAAGCCGCCCGTGAGCGTAGAGAAAGTGGTGCCTGGTTGTTTGCTCATGTTGCTGGTAAGCACAATGCTGCAGACGTAGGAACAAAGGTTCTGCCGACTCCTCGGTTCCGTGAGTTGATCTCGTTGTTGGGAATGGCCCCCACTTCGCTGCAGATGTCCGTAAAGGCGGTGTCTGTGCAAGAGATCGGAGAATCCCTGAATGCATCCTACGACGTCAGAGGGTTTACACCTACTGAGCCTTTCCTGCGGGCTGTGAAATACTTTGAGATCATCAAGACGGGGATGCAGGGAGATGCAGATCTGAAGAAACTAGACAAGCTCAGGAGTGATCTCTGGTTGATTGCATTAGTCTTGGTGATTGTCATCATGATTTGGGAGCTTGTCAAGTTTGCTTCTCAGAAGGCTGTTGTGAAGGTGAAGAAGCTGGCACGTGCCTTAGTTGCCTGTCCGGAGCCTCAAGGTGAAGACTTTTGGAGTCTTGACGAGAAGCTGCTTACTTTGACACGCCATCATGTTGTACCACGCAAGCTGATGTATACGCCTTTGTTTGTGGATGCCCCAGTTTCCGCAAACAGAGTAGTAGGAACCAGAATCACCTACGCCATGTTTGAAGACCACTCACAGACCAGAGTGAGGGATGACGTGTGGAGCAACCCTCACCCGACTTCCTTGAAAAAGATGTGGCGAGGTCAAACTGTTTTCCTCTTGAGGCCTGTTGTGGTCTCTGAAGACCTCCCGCTTAGGAGAAGGAAGTGCTAGCGGCTGCGTTTTGAGTCCTGTTGCCCTTAGGGCATGCCGACGCAAGACGGCAAGCCTTCCCAAACCTGCAGAGCCTTGAGTCAACCCAGGACTTGTTTAAGGAGTCTCTTGCGGATTCCAACATTTTGCGTACAGTGCTGAAGCATAGTGGAGCTGTGTTTCAACAAGGTTGAAAGGGGGAGTGCGAACATTCTCCTCTTGACCGTAAAATTTAGGCTCTTTAAGTGACGAACTGTAGCTCTTAGCGTGTGAAAAAGGCCCGTAGCTTGACTGGAGTTGTGAGGCCTGCGTATGCAAACGTAAGTCTATTTGGGGTAAAAAAGTAGGTATATAAGGATCCCAAGGCTAAGGGCCCATGCTAAGGGCTCATGGTTGCAACCATTGAACTCAGGATCCTTCATCATGGGATTAGGGTTTAGGGTTTAGGGATTTTCCAAAAGAATCCTACAATCTGGGACTCCTAGCTATAATATCGGAGCCTCTGGGTACCGACAAGGGGGGGGGGGGGTCTCAAGGCTGAGGAGTGCCTTTTTTTGACGAGTCTGTCAGGCTTTGTTTTGTGCAGTTCTGAAATTTGTCGTTGGTTGTCACGGTGTTCATTAGGTATGTTTAGCTTGGAGGGAGTTTTGAAGGATGTATTTGGGGCACCTACTGCTTTGTGAGCAGGTCGCAACCCAAATGAGAACCTACTTTACGGCTATTTGGGTACGAACTATTCGTAATGACTATAGTATAACGTACCACCTCCTACTCGCGAGCTTTAGTGTTTAGCGTTCGGGGGGTTGAGACTCTAAATCAAAAAACAACCTACCTGCAGCATCAATTGTGGCTCGAAGTTTTATTGGTTCTGCCAGCTTTATGTTTAGGATCCTATAGGGTGACCCCGACAAGGAACCACAATGGAGAGATTGGGTAAAAACACCCCAACCCCTCAAACCTAGGCCCCCCGCAACTCTGAACTCTTGTTGTTTCGGAGTTTGATACCTCCGCTGACTTCCTTGGCTCCGAGCAGCAGCAACAAGTAGTTGATATTTTACCCGAAATCCTGCACACCCCCAAATCCTAATCACATTCCTTTTCTAAACTGTGAAAGACCCATAATCAAGGTGAGCCCCTAAGCCCCCAAATTCTCAGCACTAAATCCCAGCATCGAGACGGTCAACAAGTTTAGGATTTAGGTGCAACCGAAAACAACTCCGCTCCAGTAATGTGCAGCCTTGGACTTTCTTCTGCTCAGCCAGCACATACAGGACCATTTGTGTTGTACATTGGGGGATACTTTGGAGAAACAAAGTAGGCGGATGGGCTGTCCTTGACCCTAAACCTCTAAACCCTAAACCCATAATCGCTTGGCCTGCTTTCACAGCTGGTCTTGGGATATCCAACATTACTTGGAGGTTCATGGTCAATTATAAGTAGGGTTACATATAAGGGTTTAGGGTTCCTTTAAAGGTTCTATAGGGTTTAGGGTTTAGGGTAGCTATAAGTAGGGTTATAAGTAGGGTAACTATATACTTACAACCCATATTAGGGGTCTTATAACCCCACTTATAACTAACCCTGAACCTCCAACTACGCCCTAAACCCTAAACCCCTCTTAAGGCCCCTATATTAGGCTGGGCCTTTTAACTCCACTTATAATGTTTGTTGTTCAGCTGCTTCTTGCAATCTGCCTACTCCAATGCTGCAATATGGCCTGGGGATCCAAAAGCGCACGGTTTTAAGGGTCGACCTTCTAATTAAGGGGTCATAACCTACTATTTTGTATGGTTTGGGGGTCACAGGGGGGACCCTTACTTTTTTCAATTTGCTTCTGGGGGTATCTTTCAGTATAAACACCTGCAACTCCCTGAACCCACACCCTGCCTGAAAAGTAAGTAGCTCCCAAACCCAAAAGACATCAGTCAGGGGTTGGGTTCTTGCGTAAACCTTAGCCTTACGCTTCAAACTTAGTAGCTGAGTGGATACATTTTACACTTTTTGGGATACTGGTACCCACTATAAAACTGAGAGTGTACACTTTTGGGGGCTGATGAACTCAGCATCTAAGTATATAGCCTGGTGAAGACTCGATCCTGGAAACTTCACGTGTGCGCCGTTCGTCGCACACGAAGCCTGCAAGCTGGAGCCACACGTAAAAGCGAAGAAGTCAAGAGCGCCGTCTACAGAAACCATTAAGGCTTGGCGTTCTTCTGTCTTAGGACTCTAAGTTTTTGGGTTTCTGTATCAACTATAATAAGGAAAGAAGTTTAACTTTTAGGAGGGGTTCAGAAGTCAGCCAAGAAGGATCTTTTACTAAGAGAGCTCGTGCAACCCCATATTCGTTCAAAACTCCACATTGATGCATGTAGCCACCGAGTTGACAGTACGAGTACCCACTCTTGAGTCTGACGTCAAACCCTGAGTTGTAATTAGCCTGCCAAGCCCGCATGTGTTTGTCTTTATGGCCTTGTGACCCGGAGGAGTACATTATGCGGCCTAAACCCAAACCTTAACCCTATAGCGAATCGCCCGCTAACAGCGGTTGAAGCCTGTCTCATGTCAGGCAATGGAATCCCCTCGACGCAGCTCGCCCGAATCTGGAAACTGTAGCAAATCTCACCGTTGTAATGAGAGTTCGTCATCTGCAAATTCCCGGCGGGGACACGTACCCACATGGTTGGTGGATTCTTGTGTTCGGCTCGTTGTGAAGCATCATGAGAGGGTTGACATGATCCGCTTAGCATACTTATGGTTCTAGTCGGGGTATTTGCTAAAGAGGAAGCAGTAGTCTTGCCCTCAGGGTGTTAACGTCTCAGGGAACCCTTAAAGCATTAAAGCATAAACCCCAAAGGGCGAATGAATGGGGCGTAGAGGTTGCGCGGGCAAAGGCTTTCGGGTACTGTTGATCTCACAAATGTGTTCGTTCTGCTGGCTGGCTCTTAGGACTTTAAATTTTTGGATTTCTATATTAACTATAATAAGGAGGCTACTTGTAAAAGTTTAACTTTTAGGAGGGGTTCAGAAATCAGCCCAGACAAATCTAGGACTTTTTGGGTTTAGCTTGGGTGCTGCCCCACCGCCCCACCTCTGTAACACTCAGATGCTTTCTGTCACATGTTTGTTGATATCCCTTAGTGTGACTCCAAATGTAGACCCAAGGTTTAGGGTCCAGGAAATGGGTGGTTGTCAAAATTATTAATGGTCCCTCTTTGGGTCCCTAATAGATTACGGCACCTAAAACTCAGTGTACCCAAGAAGGTGCCATACTTTTGACAACTACCCAAATGGGGCTCGTGTGCGGCTTAGGGGTGAGGGTACTTAGGCCGTTCAGGGTTTGAGATGTATCATGGAGCCTGCAATCCGGTGTCTTCAGCTTTTTTTAGCTGAGTGGATACACTTTACATTTTTTTTTTGATAATATTACTCATAATAAAACTGCAAGTGTACACGTTTTGGGGCTTATGAACTCAGCAACTAGGTAAACAAGCACGGATGCCCAAGGTCCAGGCATCCACCACGAAGCTTAGTGACTCGCAAACTGCAAGCCTGACCCCCTTTGGAGGATCTTGAAACCTAGTAGTAGAGTAGGTAGCCTTTAACCTTTCTTGGGTAGTATAGCCCCTATATAATTCCTATATAACCTGAAAGGTTAACTTTTAGTTCCCCATGCTACCCGACAAGTAGGGAAAGTAGATCCCCTAATTTGGGGCCCTATACGACTAAGGGTACTTTATAGGAGCCCCCACTAAGGGATCTGCTTTTGGGATCCTCTTGCGGAGGTCTGGAAACTGCAAAGACCCACCACCATGGACCTCCTTCTTTTTCTTTGTCACTGTTGGGTAACATTTTACATTTTTATGGGTACTTAAACCCAATAAGGAATAAAAATGTACATTTTTAATCCTATCCCAACAATGAACTAGTTTTCATCTGCGGGAAGCTGCTTCGAAAGCAGAGCCTCCTTTTTGGGAGAGTCTTCTTAGCCAGCTTTCTGGCATGCTTGAGGGTGCCTCATTTTCGGAACACCCCCATCAACCACACTAGAGAGCAATAAAGCTCTAAGCCGCGAACCCTAGCCCCTAAGCACCCCCCTGTTTGGGGGTTCTGGGCTTAGGGTTCAGGGTCTAGGGCTTGCAAGGCTTACGACACCCGTAAAATGTTCCTGCCCCTGGGCTTTCTAGGCATTCCAACTTAATGCCTAAACACCTATGGAAACCAAGTGGCACAACAAAAAGTACGAGTCGAGTCATGCAGCGTACGTCTTCTAATGACCATTGAAACCATTCGAAAGCCTGCTGGCAATGTGATTTCTGGATGGCTCCGTAAAGATATCTTCAATAAGCCACAAACATGTATGCACACATGAAGATATGTAATATTAGAAACTTGGAAACCCTCCAACTTCATGCGGTCCTTGGAAAAGATCGCAGCCAGGGCTACTGAGCCCGGGCAGCCGTAGCGCCCCCGTGGCAGTGCGCGAGGGCAGGCGCCCGAAGTCAGGTATTGTTTTAGGTACCTTATGGGGCTTGGGGTTAAGGGCTAAGGGCATTTTACAGGGATCACTACCTCATCAGGCTTCGTTATAACAAGGGTGTTTATCCCTACCTTCATTTGTTCTTGTGCTTTGTGGGGGTTTGAAGGTGGTTTTTGGTGATATTCGTGAAGCAACAACAGAGGTTCGTCAACGGTCGGGATGCTTTGGCTTGGGCTTTAACAAGTTTATCACCTCTGGGCTCTTGAGGGGTTGGCCTTTTTGAGGCTAGGGTTTTGCGTGTGCGATTGTCATTCAGCTTTTCTCGGATCTCGGAATGACACCGAGGTGTCTTTATTAACTGTCCTTAAACTTTCCTCAGTCGGGACCTGTCCCTAAACACACCAAAACCCACTAAGCAGCCTGGTGCACACCATGGGTTTGACAAGTCTGACATCCAGCATGGGCCATGCTAGATGGCTGAATAATCAGCCATCGTATCCCTCTGCGCTCCCTAGATAAAATGTGTGTGTGTGTATATATATATATATATGATACATACATATATATATATATATAGATATGTATGTTTAATCTATATAAGTAAATAAAACGTTGCGCCCAAATCCATCAGAACCATTTTCTAATTAGCGACGCCCATATACTAGCCAGAAGCACCTTCCCTTCAAGTCCCTACTTGGAGGTTCATGGGTAGTTATGAGTAGGGTTATAAGTAGGGTAACTACACTGACAACCCATATGAGAGGACTTATAACCCCACTTATATCTACCCATGAACCTCCAAGCAGGGCCATTGCCCAGCTGCAGGCCTTCTTCTTTGCACTATGCCGCTGCGCTCCAGTCAGTCAAGCTTCTTGCTTGAATTCAGAGTTAAGCGCAAGGAAATCTTGGCTTAGGGCTTTGGGGCTTAGGGTTTTGGCTCGATCGGTTCAGGGTGTAGTTGGATTTAGGGTTGGAGAGTGAGTACGTGGAAGTGTAAGACCTTAGCATAGATCCGTATCGCGAGGGCACTTAATGGCCCCTGTTGGGTGATCAGAACAATTGAAGGACCATGTCCATCTGGGTAGTTGTCAAAATTAAGGTGCCAATTACCCGAAATAATAGGTGCCGTATTATACTAGGCACGCAAAAAGGTACCATATTTTTGACAACCACCCACCTGGGTGTATGAACTCATAGACAATTTGCTTGGTTAGCCAGTTTTACGGTTAGGCTCCTGTAATAGAGTTTTTGGTTAACGAAAAAAGGAGCTACAATGGAGACATTAGGTATGAGCTCATAGACACGTTGCTTCCCGCTCACGCAGGATTGTTGATGGCTTGCGGATTTCGACTTTTAGTGTTGACTAGGTACCCAGACCCCCGGGAGGATCCAAAAAGTAGATCCCTTCATGGAGGCTCCTATAAAGGACCCTTAGTAGTATAGGGCCCTAAATTGGGGGATCTACTTTCTAGATCCTCGCGGGGGTCTGGGTAGGGGTTTGGGACATTTTGTATTTGCTCTTATTGGGCTTAAGAGCATCATGCCTGCTAATATTGTTCAAAGGTTTCAAAAGCACCTCCTAGTCGAGCTTTCGGGGGTCTTTAGTGTAGGCAGTATCATAGAGCGATCGGAGGCTCCTGAAGCCCAGGTCCTAAATGCAAAGAGCCCCCCAACTCTAAGCTTTGAAGCCTAGGATGCTTTCAGCTTTGAGTTCTAGGACGTAGAGTAGGCCCTTGTTCCCTTTTTGGGGTTCAGGTTCCCTTGTAAGCCCCTTCAAGCCAAAAAGGGCACTCTTTTTATTCCCAGGTTACTCTCGGGTTAAGCTGTTTTGGGGCTGTGTGAGTTTCGGGTGTATAATAGAAGCCAGAAAGTTGGAACATGGCTTTAGAAGGATTAGTGCTGAGATCCCTCGTACGTTACCTTAAGGACCTTAAGGGCATGAGGATAATGATGTTCCAACTTTCTGGCTTCTACTATAGGATAGTACGGCCCGTTGTCCGATGAAGATGCCACGCTATGTCGAACAACTGGGTTTCAGCTAGGTAGGCCTTCGGGATATTTTATATTTTCCCGTATTGGGCTTAACTATGGAGACTATAGGTACTTACCGAGACCCCGCCACTGTTTCCGAAAAAGGTCGTCTGTACCTGAAAGCCAAACCCCCACAATCCGAAAGTAACGCCTTGGATCCCCAGACCGCACCACTTGGAGGTTCATGGGTAGTTATAAGTGGGTTTCTAACTCCCCTTATATGGGTTATAGGTATAGTTACCCTATGTATAACCTTACTTATGACTACCCATGAACCTCCCAGCAGGCTGCACCTAAACCCTAAATCCCAACCCCCCCAAACCGCACCAGGCTGCAAGATCTACTCCCTCAGGCCTCTGTTCGCTTGTCTAAGGTTCCAGGCGGATGGATTCTTCAAAGCCGCCGAAGGGATCTCTAAACCCTAAACCCTTAAACCAGGGTTTAGTGTTCGATTAGGGTTTAGGTTTAGGTTTCTTAGCTGGCTCCTGACTGACACTTTACTCCTCTTAGAATTATGTATAACCAATACAACAATAAAGCTTCAGGTGATTAATAAGAATAGTGTCTTTGTTCCGCTTCGAAGGGCGGCTAGGGACAGGGGTGTGTTGAGTTCGAGATGCGCTTAGCTTCGGGTTCCCTGGGAGCTTCCAACTTTTACAAGATGTTACAAGTATGGTGCATGTAGCTTGGCACCTGTAGTTTCCATTGTAGTTCCTATTTTCCCGTATCCTTTTACGATGAGATCCTAAATAAAGAACTGGTTAAACCAAGAAGGAACTACAATGGAGATTATAGCTAGGTCAGGATGCGCGTCTGGGTCTGCAAGGTATTAACAGCTCTGCACGAAGGGTCCACTGCAAAACCAGGCACCTTGAATAAAGAGACCTCTCAATTCCCGATTCCAGTGTCTAGCAAAATATGGGACTGAGTAATGTGACTGCGGTACTGTTGATGATATAAATCCTGCATTACCTTAAGGACCCTAATCTATGGGTTATATGGTATATTACTTATTATGGGTAATGCAGGGTTTATATCATCAACCGTAGGATACCGGCCCAGACTTTGCGGCATCGAGTTCATAAAGGGTTTCAAAGGATGTAGGCAGGCCGGGAAGGAAGCAAGGAACGAAGGAAGGTGGGTAGCTATGTCAATGTATGACTTTATTATGAAATTCTGCATGTACGTTTGGACGTACTCGGGCAAATTGGCAGCTTGGTACTCATACACCCTTTCCCAGTCCATACTTTAGACCTTAGACATCTCTGCCGGGTCTTCAGCAGACGTCTAGGAAAACAACGAAGTCTTTCTTACAACCTGTGTGATTTCTGCTACTGTACGATACGAAACATTGCTGTTTTCTAAACCGAGAGTGGTTGGCACCCAGAATGTGTTGTTCCAATGTTAGGTGCAATGTTCTGCATGCTTGGCTGGACTGTTTTGTTTCAAAAGGGCTCATCGGGTTGTTATCCTTCAGGAGAGAAGCTTGTGCTCCGTGCAGTGCGTGTTTGAGCGTGTTCTTGTTCGTGTTCCGGGATTCCGGGTCCTGGGAAGTTCATGGCACGCTTGGGTACGCAGACTCAGTGCCACAGCTCTGTAGACTCTAGACCATAGCGCAAAGCAGAATTCAGGGTTGGACGCCTGGTGTTGGTTGGTGATGCAAGCGGAAGGTTTGACATGTGCATCCTTGGGCTTTCTGGGCTCCCTTAACCCTAACCCCGAAACCTGTAAACCCCTAAACTACAGCTTGCTCCGTTTTGTGTGGTGCCTTCAGTGCAGGCCCGCCGACGGCGGCGAAAATTCGCTGCCATAGAGGCCGGGAAAACCTCAGAGCCTGGGTTGTGTGCTCTTTCCGGGATCTTCTTTCATGGCATCTGCTGCAGTAGCAGCAGTAGTAGTAGTAGTAGTAGTAGTAGTAGTAGTAGTAGTAGTAATGCTACAGCAGTAGCAGTAGCAGTCGCAGCAGCGCAACAGCAGCAGCAGCAACATCAACATCAAAGTTGCTGTTGGTGTTGCTGCTGTTGCTGTCGTTGTTGTTGATGTTGATGTTGCTGTTAAACGGGACCCTAACTTAGAGAACTCCCAGAAGAGCCAGGTGGTCGATCCGGAGGAGTTCGATCCGGCCAGGAACTCGTCTAATGCACCCTTGGGGTATAGGCAGGTCTTAGAGTGTTGGGTGGTTGTCAAATTATGGTCCCGTCTTGGGTCCCTAGTATAGCACGGCACCTAACATTTAGGGTACCCAGAAAGGGACCATCATTTTGACAACTGCCCAGTTAAGGCTTCCTAAGGCTTCCTCTTAAATAGCGAACGGGGGAACTTCAAACTTTTGGGCCTTATGTATTAGCTCTATAATCGAAAGTTTGAACTTTTGCGGGCCCGGTTGTTGAAGAAGAGAGTCCTGAACCCCGGAACCCTCATGACACTTCAAAATGTTCTCGAGACTCAGGGTCAGGGACAAACTCCGAGCTGAACATCTTAAGATTAGGGGCTTTGCTGGTAAGTTTGGGACCGCGCACACACTACCTATAGTCTCCATTGTAGTTCCTTTCTTGGCTAGCCAAAAACTATATTAGAGATCTAGTCTCCATTGTAGTTCCTTTCTTGGCTAGCCAAAAACTATATTAGAGGATCCTAGTTAACCAAAAACTATATTTTAAGGATCCTGACCACAAAACTGGTTAACCAAACGAAGGAACTACAATGGAGACTAAAGGTATCTTTGTCACTGTTGGGTAACATTTTACATTTTTATGGGTACTTAAACCCAATATGGAATAAAAATGTACATGTCTAATCCTATCCCAACAATGAACTAGGTATGCTGGCCCTACAGACCTCATGTCTCCAGGGCAGCCTAAGAGTTTACAGGACCCACAACCAGACTTTGGTTTTGGGGTTTAGGGGTTTCGGGTTTAGGGGTTTAGGGGTTTAGGGGTTTAGGGGTTTAGGGGTTTCGGGGTGAGGGGTTTAGGGGTTTAGGGTTTAGAGAAACGCTGTGCTTTTTAAGCAATATGTCGTTTTTCAGATCCCCGGAGCAACTCTGTGCACGGCCCCGGGAGCTCCGGTAGCTGATCCCTAAACCCTTAACCCTAAAGCCCTAAACTTCCCTAAATCCCTAAACCCTAAACTTCCCTGAATCCCTAAACCAAAAACCCCTAAACCGCAAGCACTAATTTACTAGAGTGGGTTCCTTCTTGGGTACAGCAACATTGCGGCACCGTGAATGTGTGTTTATTTCGGGGAATGGTCTTCGAGATTTAGGCATCATGCAGGCTTGCTTAAATAATACAGCAACCCTAAAGCCAACAATACGACTCTTAAGACTGAGCCCCTGAGCCCTGAACCCTAAAAATGTTCTTGGGCTTTGGGGCTGGTGACTGGGGAGTTTCGGATGCTTCTTCGGCTCTCCGACCAGAAGACTGGACTCGTGGGTTTAGGGTGTAGGCTTTAGGGTTTAGGGTGTTGGGTTTAGGGTTTAGGGTTTAGGAGCATGCAAACCCTGAAATCCAAACAAGGCTTAGATTCACCCTGCTCAAATCATGTACAGACCGTGTCTATCCCTTGCAAAGTGTGAAGCACTTATCTGATTGAGACAATTGATATTAATTATGGTACTTATTGTTATTCTCGTTTGCTTGACTAAGCTCGGTAGCCCCTCAACCCTGAAGAGTTAACTCGGCTAAAAGCTCTAGTTACTATTTATTGTTAATGTAGAGCCCCAATAACCAACGGGTCTCAAGCCCTCTACCTATATCCTGCTTGTATTGGGAGCCGCAGAGAGTTTCAACACAGAAGCCTTCAACCCGCGATCAAAATGCAGAGCCTCAGTTGCCTTGCTAGCCTATAGACGAGCTCTAGATTGAGTGTTACCTTGAAAGCGTATAGCATGAACCCCACATCACGCCTGAACATGTTTTCCAAAGCCTGCAAAACCCTGCATATACCCTGAGCTCCTTGTATAAACAGGTTCAACCCTTAACCATGAAATTCTGATATTACAGGTGTGTGTGTATATATATATATATACATATATATACATCTGTATATTTACTATACATAAATACACACCTATTTTTTTAGTTGTTTATTCAGTTTTCGTTCATCTACTTTATTTTATTGTTATTCGTTTACATGTGCTTATACTAAGTTAGTGTGTACTCAGACCACAATGTAAAGGCCTGCGGCCCAAATGCCTTTGACAAGCCATATCTGAGCCCCACGCCGGGCAATGTATATACGGTATATACGTCATCTTGAGATGCCACAAAGGGTATTTTTCAGGGTCCCGACGCCAGGCGCACTCACACAAACAGAGCCATAAAACCTAAGCCCCAGAACCCGAAACCCTGAACCCTCATAGGAGCCCTAAAGTATATGAACCCCTATGGAACCCTTGTGGAGCCCAAAATGCCCGGAAGCTTAGTTGGAGGTGCATGGGTAGTTTTAACTGGGGTTATATGTCCCCTAATATGGGTTATAAGTATAGTTACCCTACGTATAATATTCCACTTATAACTACCCGTGAACCTCCAAGTAGTCCTTGAACACTAAGAACAACATGAGGCCCTCGGCTTCTGGCGAAGCGCTCGCCTTTTGGAGCAACCGGGACCCACACTAGCCTAGGTTCCTGAGTAGTACGCTTTTTTTGCTCTTGGGTTCCCTTATTAAAGCCGAATAGTAGGAAATAGTGTACCCTTATTAAAGGGGCTACTCAGGAACCTGGTCGCCCAGGAGGAGGTTCGTAGTACGTTGATTAGGGACCCAAAACGGGCACAAGCATAAGCATTTTGTGGGGATATCCGTACCTTATTGGCCTTCATTATAAGGGGGGTTATATGGGATGTGCTTTTTGGGGGCCCTAGTTTAGGGTAAATGATTATTGAGGTTTGTGGTTTCGGGTTTGGGGTAGATCATCTGATCGTTCGGGAAGTTGGCAGTTTGGGGTTCAGAGCTTCAGGGTACGAGGTTGTCCAGCTTTTTCTTGAGATATGTTCTTGGGCGATGTGTAG
This sequence comes from Symbiodinium sp. CCMP2592, assembly GCA_905221615.1. Lineage (NCBI taxonomy): Eukaryota > Dinophyceae > Suessiales > Symbiodiniaceae > Symbiodinium > Symbiodinium sp. CCMP2592. The sequence continues at coordinate 578,363 of CAJNDT010002879.1, forward strand.
AAACCTCCCGGTGCTTTAGGGTTTAGGCTTCTTAGGGGTGAGAGTTGCAGAAAGGCTTTTGCGGTTTACGGTCTTTTTGGATTTTCGTTTTTCGGGCTTTGCGATTTAGGTTCCATTTCAAACCCAAAATCTGGGCTTTGGAGTACCATACTTTAATACTTGTTTTATTTAAGGAACCATTATGAAATAAAAGTTTATACTTTTTTATCCCTGGTTACTTAAAAGCCCAGAAATTATTGCTCCCTCATGCTAACAGGCCGTGGGTCTGACTCTAGGGATCTTGCTTGTAGAGTTTCGGTAAAATTGAGTTGGGTGTTTAGGCTAATCCCTAAACTAAACCGTGTGTTTTGAACTTGGGGACGCGGGGGTTTGGTGATTCGGAAGCAATGTTAATTCCCAGTCGGAATATCTTCTAGAAAAGAGACGCCCAAACCCAAGTCTCATGTTTCAGGCTCCAAGAATACAGGAGCCAATGTTGACGAAAAGTTCAGGGACGTAGACGAACGTGGGTTTTCGTAGTCTGGGTACCAGGTTCTAAAGGATGGACTACTTCGACCAGAACTACTGCTGCTGCTATCACTACCATTACCCTTACCACTACCACTGCGACGACGACGCCTGCTGCTGCCTTAGATTCCAGTTGGATGCCACCCTTAATGCTGCTTGGAGGAGTTATAAGTGGGTTATAAGTCCCCTAATATGGGTTACTACCCTACTTATGACCCCACTTATAACTACCCATGAACCTCCAAGTGGGAGAACAGGCATTGGCAAACTGAGCAGGGCGTGCTGTCCTTTGATCTCCAGTAGTACCCTTATTCCCTTTTTGTAGTCCTAGGTTCCTTATAAAGTTACCCAATACCAAAAAGAGGGGCCTTTTTATTCTTAGGTTACTGGGTATCCTAGTGTCATGTTCGTGCAGCAGCAGCTTCAGTTCCGCAGTCGTCACTCAGCAACTGTGCTCCCCTAGCGGGTGGCCGAATGCTAAGTAGGAAATGCCAAAACCCTAAGCGCCGCTGGCACAAGCATGACACTCCAAATACTAGAATACTAGAACTCCCCAACCAAAACAGCTAAGCCTCAACAAGCAACATCAGACATGATCTACAACCGGGACCCCGCACAAAGCCCGAGGCGCGTTAGCCTGACCAGCTGACCCTAAACCGTAAGGTATCAGATCCCTGAATCTTCTCTCCAAGATGAGCCTGCAACCTGGGACGGTCTGAACTTTTCGATTGTAATCTAAGGGCTGTCAACGGGTTCTGCGAGGGTTGTCGGCGGCAATATTGGGCCCTTGAGGAAGTGGCGTACGATTCATGAGATTGATTTTTGCAGTCGTGTCATACTGGTTGTGATCTGGTGCTTATGGGGTGCATGTCGGGTTTTGTGGAGTCGGACGAGATTCACTACGGAGCCTCTTTTTGAAAGGCGCTCGAAGTGGCTTTGTTCCGTTCTGTTGCCTGGTTTACTATCACTATGGAGCTTTAGAGTACTATGACGATACCTGTTGGACTGTATTTCATGTCAAGACACAGGTCTAGGTTCCGGAGGTCTGGCCACTCATCTTTTCGCAGGGCCTTCGTAGGGTACTTTACGAAGTCTGTAGGTTTTCATTGGGTCTTCTTAGTAGCTGGGTGGATACACTTTACACTTTTCGGTGTAATATTGCCCACTATAAGACTGAAAGAGTACACTTCTTGAACTTGGGGCTTATGATCTCAGCAACTAAGTCTTACAGTTATAGGCGTTTTTGTGTTGGTTTGCAGAGTTTGGGAGTGGAGGCTAAGTGCTCGGAGAGACCCGGTTCAGGGCGTGATGGGCTGCCACGGTTCCCTGAGGGTCGGTACATGTACCCAAACAGAATATGGGACTTTCCGAAAATTAGGGAAAATATTTGGGGTTCCTTATAATAAGGATCCTGGAATTTAGGGTACTGTATTAGGGTCCCCTATTTTCGGAAACTCCCGTATACTTTGGCCTCCAAGTACCTATGCAGGGACTACTCCCCTAAACCCGGAACCCTAAGCTCTGAGCCCTAGAAATGTCCGAAAATGGCAGTTGCTGCAGTGTTGACAGAGGCCTGCGGACTATTTCATTTCACACGTCTGGCAGCCATGGGATCAGGCTTGGACCAGCCTACTGGGGGCAACAGGGTTAGGTTTAGGGTTTTGGGATTTTAGAGTCTAGTCTCTTTGATGCGGCTGGATGTATTTTCGCTAGAACAAGAGTTGTGGACGTCGAGGGTTGCTGTATTGGCACCTGGAGGGTCATGTCTGCAATCATGTTCATTGTCATCATGCCTGAGGATACTGTGATCGTGACTATGACGGTGATGAAGATGTTGTTGATGATGATTGATATTGTGGTTATCATTGCAAGCAAGCAGGGCTAGTATTATTTTCGATATTTGTAGTCTTGCTATTGTGAGTATGTTTACCGCGCATCCCTGTGCAGGCACAAAACCGAGATCACTGGGCGGAAGAGAAGGCAGGTCACGTTTCTTTCCTACGTACCTGAAGTTTCCATTGGCACTGTAGTTTGTTTGGAGTTAACCATTCTTGTATTTTTTGTATATGACCCTATAAGGTAACACCAAACAGGAACTCCAGTGGAGACTATGTTAATACCATCGACATCAAGGCTCTTCTGTGGCCACTGCGGTTTTCCTGTTCTCAACACCAAAGGGTCCATGAACTAAAAAGATAGTTAATCCCTAAACCCTAAACCCTAAACCCATAAACCCTAAACCCTAACTTCTATATGCGAGCTGCAAACACCGGCTTTAAGTGCAGTAAAACGAGTTGAGACCCGGGTCTTCGGCCGTCAAACCCTGGACGACAACTCTCGTCCATGAACCCCTATCTGGTTCTGCCCTACTTGTAGCTGAGTGGATACACTTTACACTTTTTGGGATAATATTACCCACTATAAAACTAAAAGTGTACACTTTTGGGAGGCCTAGGAACTCAGCCGCTAAGCCTATAGTTCGTCACAAGCTACTGTTTAAAAAGTTTTTTAGGGGTTTGGAGCTACACCTAGACCCTGTCCTCGCCCTGATCCAAACCCCCGATTCTAGTTTTTTTGGCCCCTAGGCCCTATACTAAATCCTTATAATTGCCATTTTTGTAGCCATTAAAGGGACCTGAGGTCGCCCTGCTCAAGCTTTGGGCCACGACACGTGCCGCGGCTGCAAAGGTGTCGGCAGGTGGTTCAGGGGTCTAACATAGGGGCTTTAATAATTACCTATACTTTTTTTTGGGGGGGTTCTTATTATATGTATAGTATAATGGGCCCCCAAAACCCCTATTCTAATCATTAAGGCCCCTGTATTATAAAGGTGTCGGCCGCTGGTTCAGGGTCTAGGGCTTGTAGGGTTTCGTGGTTTCGGGCCCCATACACCCTACACTATAAGGTTTGCTGTCACCAGGTACGCTTTCCGGTTTCCAGGTTGAAAAAAGGATCAACATGAAAAGTTAAACAGAATCTAGTAGCGTCAACAAAGGACTTAGGGTATACCGCGTACATGAGCATTCTGCCTTGACGCTGAGGCAAGGCAATGGGCGACGACAGGCGCAGTCTCTGCCGTGACGGTGGGATTGTGGTGATCTTCCTTGGCTGCAGCCCCCCTAGGTCTTATCTTTTTCGGTGGAAGCCCAACACCTTGCTCATGGTTTTAAATTAATTAGCTACGACAAAACCCTCATGAATACAATCCCCACGTAAAGCCCGTGAAGAAGAGGAATCGGAGTGCCCTAATATAGGGGCCTAAATCATTGCCAATACTATTTTGGTGCCTTTTCGAAGTATAGTATACTGGGCCACAAAAACCTTAGTCTAACTATTAATTAGGGCGCCGATATTATAGTACCCTATAGATCCCTTGCAGCAATCCTTATAGACCCCCTTTAATCTAAAGGAACCCTGTTCTAACTATTAAGGCCCCGATGTTAGCCGTAGCGATGCTTTCGGTTAAGAGCTCTAGGATTCCATCGCCTTTGACCCAGCTCAAAGGTTTAATGATGGAACCTGATTGAGAACCCTGGGTCTTTATTAGGGCGCTTTGTAGGGATCCTACAATCATGGGGCTTCTGGACCCGGAGTTTCTGAATCAGGTTCCTACATCATCGGGCCAAGGATACCCTTAGTAGCTGAGCTTTAGCCTTCTGGGGTTTCTGTAATTAAGGGACCTATAAGGGTATCCTATAAGGGAGTTCTTGGGGTACTACTTTAACCTTTTGGCGGTGATATCATCCTACCGTAGTTGAGAAGGTTAACCTTTTTGGGCCAGGGTGCTCAGCCCCTAAGTACCTTGAACCGTGGAATCCTAGACCCCGAGATCTTGCCTCCTGAGGAATTATGGCCAGGGATGATTAAGAATATCGGTTTGCTATTCAACTACTCTGAGGGGGTATTGAACATAGTATAGCCCTAAGAATGCTTCAGGAAACACGTGTTGCGAGATTTCCGCAAGCGCTTTGTAATGTCAGACACCCACCCAAGGCTGCAGGATCCGCCTCCCGCAAATTTCTTGTTCGGGTCACTGCCTGGGCGACGGCCGGTTATTCTGGTTGATATACTAGGGGTCTGCTATCTATTGAAGCTCCCAGATCATGTTCCCTCAGCCCCCTAAACCCTGAACCCCCTTGTCCTCTTCTTAAAGTCTTAGAGAAGCCGAAGGCCTGAAGCACCGTGCTGTGCCTCAGGCGATGCCTCCAACGCTTTCGCCGTAAAACCGTAGATTTCCCCAAACCCTAGCGACCCAGTGACCAGAACCATGCAGCCCCAAAATCGAGCCACAAAGCCCGTCGCCCTAGAACCCAGAACGCATTCCTTAGACATTCACCCTAAAATCTTCAACCCAAAACCCTAAACCCTCAATCCTAAAAGCGCTGAGCGCATTCAGCCGAAAAGTCCCGTCAGGAATGGTGCGACGCCCTGGTTCCTTCTGGAAAGTGACCAGGTATACTGTCTTCAGCCGCTCTAGGACTCTAAACTCGAAGAGTGGGGTCCTTAATGAAGATGAAGCAGTAGTGGCAGTAAGACTCATAACAGTACTAACAGTTACAATAAGAAAACACACGAATAATACTCAAAAAACAAACCACACTAACAACTTACTACTGGTACCAATAGTAGTACATGTGATAGCAATCATTTCATAGCATCAACAGTAATGAAAACGGTACCAATACAACTACATGAATAGAAGAAGAAATATGATATTTATGTCTTGAAACACATTATAATATCATTGTATCTGGACTACGAGGGACATGGCTGCTCTTTCCTTTTTCGGACCTCTACCTTCACCCCCATGCCTCGATGGTGGACACCCACACGCACAAAGCTCTTGTTAGCTAGGTGGCAGTTTGGGAAGCTTTTTAATTTCCCTTATGGTTCCTACAGAGGTACCTATTCATAAAGACTTTTCAGAGCCCCAAAACTACAACCCAGTTAGCAACTTAACACCATTCCTCGATCCCTCAATCTGGCACTTTCTCTGGGGTTCAGGCTTTGGGGTTTAGGGTTTACGAGGATGCCCAGTAGTACCGTCATTCCTAGGCTCCTTATAAAGTTACCCAATACCAAAAAGGGAGCCCTTTTTTTCCTAGGTTACTGGGCATTTTAGTAACCATACCTCGATCCCTCAATCTGACACTTTGTCTAGGATCTCCACGCAAGCCTCCGAGGTATCCTCCAAGCAAAGCAGGCTAATGTAGGAACCTGATGAAGAAACCCTGGGCCCATAACCCCAGAATAGTCGGCTTCATATCAGGAACCCTGCCTAATAAAGGCCCAAGGTTTCTTAATCAGGTTCCTGCATTATGGTACTAGTAGTTGAAAGTAGACCCCATGATCGAGACTGAGAGGTTCCCCCCTTGATGATCAGATCCCTTTTCTGAGCAGGGGCTTTTCTTGAAAGCACCTTCTTTAGGGAGGGCGGTCTTTGGTAATCACAGCCCCGAATGGTTAGTGGTTATGAAATGTTGAACAGAAGTAGTTGTAAAGAGCCTGCACGTGCGCATCAAAGCCCTCAATGCATCAGAATTCCAGAAGTCCAGCTTTGTTTGATCTGGTTTCACGCTAACCCTTCAAGCATTGTAGAAAGGCAGTGCAACTAAAATTGAGTTATGTATGCTTAGAACAGAATGGACCAGAAATAGATAGAATTACGTAGATGCACAGACATAGAAGTGGACAACTAGATAGAAAGGGAGAGAGAGGGAGAGAGAGAGAGAGAGAGAGAGAGATGAATAGATAGACATACCGATAGAGAGATACATAGACATACCGATAGAGAGAGAGAGAAAGCGAGAGAATCTGAGAGAGACCTTTCCGTGGTCGCAGGAGCGGCGCGAGGCGCTCTTAGATCCTGCCCGAGCTTGGCACGGCATGCGCTGCTGGGTGGATAAGGCGGCCCGGGCAGCTTGGGCGATCGAGTTGGGGTTTACCGGGGTGACCTAGGACAAACTAACCCTTGACCCTGCAGCTTAGGGTTCAGGGTTTAGGGTTAGGGTTTAGGGAGTTTAGGGTTTAGGGAGTTTCCCATAAAGTTGAAACCGGATTACGGCCAACTAGTGCTGGGATTCCTTATACATTACTCTTAAGGATTGAGGCTACTGGGTTTCCAACTTTTTGGCTTCTACCCTAAAGGGCTCAGGGTGCAAGTAGTGGAGCAACTTATTGCTTGTGATTCGGGTAGTTGTCAAAAAAAGTATGGTCCCTTTTTGGGTCCCTAATATCTTAGTAGCTGAGTGGATACACTTTACACTTTTTGAGATAATATTATTCACTATAAAACTGAAAGTGTACACTTTTGGGGGGCTTATGAACTCAGCCGCTAAGGTATGGTACGGCACCTAATACCCCAAAAGGGACCATAGATTTGACAACCACCCATTCAGACTTGCTGTCGAGGGACAGGGGATCTTCTAGGGTCCTTGCGGCAGGAGTGGCGTAGTAGATTCTTTTGGAAGCCAACTGGGATCCTACCCAGGCAAGTTAAGTTGAGCCCCAAAAGGAGGATAAAGGGTCCAACTAGCTTACCGGGTCATGGGTACTATAAGGTTTGTATAAAGCAAGTGAGGAGTGTACAGCCGAGACCGCAAGTGTTCAAGCCGCCTCCTTTACCCCAACGGCAAGAACTTCAGAAGATGATGAAAACTTGAACTAAACCCCAAACCCCTGAATTCCAAAATCCCTAAACCCGGAGGCCCACTAATCCCGAAAAATAACTCTAAACTAAACCTCAACCCCAAGTAACCTACCTTTTAAAGGACTTATACATAAAGAAATCATATTAGGGAACCCTAAAACAGGCAGGTTTGTTAGGGTCCAGGAACCCCGAACCCCGCAACGCCCAAGCCCAAAGACCCTGCAAGGCCTGCGCACACCGAGGCATCCTGGGACGGGAGTCAGGGGTCTTAAGCCCGTGTAAAACCTAGGGTTTAGGGGCGTAGGGGGGCTGGGGTTTAGGGGTTAGGGTTTTAGGGTTTATAGGGTTGGTCTAAATCCTACCTTAACCCGGAATAACCTACCTTCTTAAGGACTTATACAAGGAAACCATAATAAGGAACCCTAAAAAGGTCGGCTATGCAGGGTTCAGGTAGGGCCTTAGGGGTGTAGGGGGGTTGGGGTGTAGGGGATTCTCTAGCGGTTTCGGGTTCAGTTAGGGTTTAGGGTTAGGCGTGTTTAGGGGTGTTGAGCCCGTGTAAAATGCAGTGTTTAGGGGCTAGAAGGGTTCCATTTAAAAGGGTCTCTATCTGGTTTTATAGGACTCCCTTAGAGGGATCTAGGGGTTTAGGGGTTAGGGTTCAGGGGTTTAGGGATTTAGTGTTTGGGTTTTAGATTATCTAGGGTTTGGTGTGAACTTCAGGGGTTCCGTGGCCTCGACCCCGAAGCCTCGCACTGCATCTGAGCTACGGCTACGGCCAAGATTCGGACAAACAGTGGTTTTCTGAAGCGGTCATAGTAGCATGGTAGTAGTCTCAGGTTCCCCCGAACTCCTTGGTACAAACTACTAGTAGTAGTTTGTATCAAGGAGTTTGGAGGAACCTGTTGCTACTACTACGACGGGCGATGCTCAAGACACAGCGCCAAGCTTGACCTTGAGAAGCTGAGCATTCCAAATACCGTCTTCAGCTCCAAGTGTTGCAGTAGTTCCTGCAACACGGTTTAAAGGGTGTAGGGATTGTTTAGGGTTTAAGAGTTTGGGCTGTAGGGGTTCAGGGTTTAGAGTGTTTAGGGTGCTTCCGAGGTGTCTTGGCCCATTTGCTCGAGGATCTGCTAGACGAGCAGCGGTGCCCTCTTCCAGAACAGTCCGGAGTTGTAGTTTAGGGACCCAAAAAGCACATAAGCATAAGCATTTTATGGGGATATCCCTACCTTATTGGGCTTCAGTACAAGGGGATTTATATGGGATATCCCCACCCTGATTTTTGCTTATGTGCTTTTTGGGGCCCTAGTAGTGACAGCAGTGCGGAACGCATGCTCGGACATGGCGCTAACTCCACACACTGAATCCATGTTTAAAATGCACCCAGACTACAATCTCTATTCAGACTGCAACTAAGGGCTATACAGTAAGGGTTATGGCCGTAAACTAATTACACACTACCCTCATCCTTCTTATCAGCAGGTGAGCAAAGCTCTTCAACACCTCTGACAGATTGACAAGTTTATTAAGAGCTCATGACTCATGAGGCTTCGCTTCAAGAACACATCTTGCAGGATGCACGAGCCTGTGACAACAAATTTTCACGAACACCAGAACACCCTGGCTGGTGAATGTGGGTTGGGGGAGGGCCGCGGGGGGGAGGGGGGGGGGGTGCTCCAAGGCCCTGCACTATCGAAAAGCACTTATCATTATGGTCGTCTTGAACGCGACGTTAAAAACCCTGGGCACTTATCATAAGGACATGAGCCTAGTGTTCATTTCATATGTGCAAGTGTGTATATATATATATACACACACATTATATATAGAAATGCATATATATATATATATATATATATATATATATATATGTATGTATGTATGTATGTATTTACAGATACAGACGCTGACCTGTTGGGTTTAAGCCGGATATACAGATACACATAACGTAGGCATATGTGCAGAAACACACACACACACACCCACGCAAAAATACCCATCATACCGACAAGCATACATAGGTAATATAGGGGCCTTAATAAAATCATTACCTATACTATTCTGGGGGGGTTCCTTATTATAGTTCTAGTATCATATACGCCAAACCCTATTCTAACTATTAAGGCCCCTATATTACGCTCATGCCTGAAACCGGGATCCCTAAACACTAAACTTAAGACCCTAAACCCTAAACCCTGAACTCTAAACACTAAACACTACACTCTAAAGGGGGGTCCCACTAAGCCGGGAATTGCAGGCTTCGCCACGGGCTGCCCTGCTCAAGAGGCTATCAGGGCCAGCAAGGACCCGGCTGAGCCTTCCGGGCTTTAAGGGATTTTAAGGGCTTAGGGTTTAGGGTTTAGGGTCTGAGGGTAGGGTTTTAAGGGCTTAGGGTTTCATAGGCTAGGGTTTAGGGTTTGCAAGGGTTTCATGGTGTCTCGTAAGGGTCTTAAGCGGTGTATTGAAGTCGTGTATTGGTTTTCGTCCGGGCGTCAGTAAGTTTAGCTTTTGTGGGGCTGCGTAAGGGGCTTCATTAAGAGGTCTACTGTACGTTTGTATAGGCGGTATACCAGGGTCTCTTAATCATGGTCACCCCAACTCGCACAGGACTCCCCAAGCCATAAATGCAGCAGGGCCCTCACAAAGATGCCAAGCCCTGAATCCCCAAATTTTGCATTCCGTGACAATTCCTATAGCTCATTCACCCTGAAATCCGAAACCTCGACAGAAATAGTACAAAGCCAATGCCGAGACCTTGATAGAACTTCTTACAGAGTAGAAGCCTCAAGTAAGGAAATTCCCCACATGCACCTTTTCTCGAGGATGCCCTCGCGAATTGTCACACCCTTGTCGCTCTGGTCAGCTTGGGCCCCGGGCTTCGTGGATTCTTCTACGGGTCCCCGCAGAAAAGATATCTTTAAGGGTATTGTGGATATAAGGGTTCCCACAGAAAGATACCTTTGATAATGCTATGAAAAATATAAGGGTTCCCACAGAAGGACACCTTTGAGGGTATAACGAAGGCTTGTAAAGGTTCCCATAAAATGGTAGCTTGGAGCTTATGGGGGTTCCCATGCAAGGGCACTTTCAAGGGTGTTGTGAAGGGTTCTGCCTAAGGGTTCTTGGAAGATCATGGGACTTTGTAAGTAGGGTTATAAGGAAGGTAACTATCGTGATATCTACTTATAACCCCAATTAAGGTACTTATACCCCTGCTTACTAAGTCCCATGATCCTCCAAGTCCTATAAGTGGTTGGGGTTTAGAGGGGGTCCTGCGACATCCCCCGAAGAGTTTATATTATCTTCACATTACACTATACCCTAAACCGGCTATCGAATGAGGAATGCCCGTATATTGCAAATTAGTAGTATGGCCCCTACACAGTATGGCACACACATTCAAACAAGTATTGGATAGTATTACTTCAATGCAAGCATATTATACATATATATGGCCCCGAATATGACTCTTAGTACAGACTGTTGCAAGGGTAGGGGCTGTACCCACCATGTGGTGCATGAGGGCTTTCGGAGTGTCCTCAGGTCATCCGGGCTACTTCCGGCGTCTCTGGTGCTGCTTCGAGCGAGATGCCCGGCTTTCTTTCTCCAGCATTTAGGGTTCGGTTTGGTGTTTATGGGATTAGGTTTTAGTTTTGGGTTTAGGGTTTCGGGTGTAGCGTCCTATGACCTGGTTTAGGGTTTAGAGTCCTATGAGGTTCAGGGCGCCAAGGGTTCCGGGCTTTAGTAAGGGCCCTAGGGTTTTGACGTTTCGGACCCAGCCATACTGGAGGTTCATGGGTAGTTATAAGTGGGGCTATAAGTCCACTGAATATGGGTTATAAGTATAGTTACCTTACTGATAACCCTACTTACAACTACCCTAATCCCCAAACCCTATAACCCTATGTACGTAGGACCTTTAGGTCCTATTTGGCGTAGGGCTTGCTCTGTGTCTTAATATATACTGTGTATATACGCAATTAAAAATTTAAAGAATTTAAAAAATTTAAAGGGGGTAAATCCTTTAAATTTTGAAATCGTCCGGAATTAAAAATTTAAAGAATTTAAAAAATTTAAAGGGGGTAAATCCTTTAAATTCTGAAATCGTCCGGAATTAAAAATTTAAAGAATTTAAAAAATTTAAAGGGGGTAAATCCTTTAAATTCTTTAAATTTTGAAATCGTCCGGAATTAAAAATTTAAAGAATTTAAAGAATTTTAAACATTTAAATGTCCAGAATTTAAAGAGTTTTAAAAATTTAAATGTCCAGCTCCAGCCCCAGCCCCCCAGCCTTCGACCCCAGCCCACGGGATTAAATTTTTTAAATTCGTTAAATTCTTTAAATTTTGAAATCGTCCGGAATTAAAAATTTAAAGAACTTAAAAAAATTAAAGGGAGTAAATCCTTTAAATTCTGAAATCGTCCGGAATTAAAATTTAAAGAATTTAAAAAACTTAGAGGGGGTAAATCCTTTAAATTCTGAAATCTTCCGGAATTAAAAATTTAAAGAATTTAAAAAATTTACAGGTGGTAAATCCTTTAAATTCTTTGAATTTTGAAATCGTCCGGAATTAAAAATTTAAAGAATTTAAAGAATTTTAAACATTTAAATGTCCAGCTCCAGCTCCAGCCCCAGCCCCCCAGCCTCCGACCCCAGCCCACGGAATTAGATTTTTTAAATTCTTTAAATTCTATAAATTTTGAAATCGTCCGAATTAAAAAATCTAAAGAATTTAAAAAATTTTAAGGTGGTAAATCCTTTAAATTCTGAAATCGTCCGGAATTTAAAATTTAAAGAATGTAAAAAATTTAAAGGGGGTAGATCCTTTAAATTCTGAAATCGTCCGGAATTAAAAATTTAAAGAATTTAAAAAATTTAAAGGGTGTAAATCCTTTAAATTCTTTAAATTTTGAAATCGTCCGGAATTAAAAATTTAAAGAATTTAAAGAATTTTAAAAATTTAAATCTTCAGCTCCAGCCCCAGCCCCAGCCCCCCAGCCTCCGACCCCAGCCCCAGCCCCCAGCCTCCGACCCCAGCCCCAGCCCCCACCCCCGACCCCCCAGCCCCAGCCCCAGCCCCCCAGCCCCACAGCCCCAGCCCCCCCGCCCCCACCCCGCCAGGGCCTGCCCCCAACCCCAGCCCCAGCCTGACAGTTCTTCTTGGCATTGCAGCAGCATGCTCAAGAGACTGCGAGGTGATTTGTGTTCCATCGTATTCCATGAATGAACAATGATTTCCAACCTCTTCAGACAGTTCTTCTTGGCATTGCAGCAGCATGTTCAAGAGACTGCGAGGTGATTTGTGTTCCATCGTATTCCATGAGTGAACAATGATTTCCAACCTCTTCAGACAGTTCTTCTTGGCATTGCAGCAGCATGTTCAAGAGACTGCGAGGTGATTTGTGTTCCATCGTATTCCATGAATGAACAATGATTTCCAACCTCTTCAGACAGTTCTTCTTGGCATTGCAGCAGCATGCTCAAGAGACTGCGAGGTGATTTGTGTTCCATCGTATTCCATGAATGAACAATGATTTCCAACCTCTTCAGACAGTTCTTCTTGGCATTGCAGCAGCATGCTCAAGAGACTGCGAGGTGACGTGCCCTGAATCAACAGCAACTTAGGTCGAAATGACTCGGCTCGTTGCAGAGACTCTCCGCGTGGCCGAAAAGCACGCTGCAGACTTATTCTCGAAAGAGACACAGATAGATGGCCGTGATCCGCTCGCGGCCTTTGGCCACCCACTCCCACGCTGATAACCAAGGGCAGTGGCATTTTGCAGAACGTGGCCAAGCGGATGCGGTTTCATCTGCGACCGGCTCCGTCCTTGGTTTTTTTTTGAGGCGCAAACAAAAGCAAAGATGTGCATGATCAGGTGGAGCCAGAGGGGCCACCGCCTCGTGTGCTCCGCTCAGATTCGGGAGACCCCTTAAAGGGTACCCCTTCTGAACCCTACTTCCGGCCTAGCTTACAAGGGACCTTATTGAGAGGGTTTATATCCCCTAGGGTCCCTCTGGTCGAAACTCCCAGATACAAAGCCGATATAGAGAAAGAGTGACCAAGGCTGAGGGCCAGGCCAACCACACGTGGGAGGCCGACGCTTCTCTTTGGCCTGCGAGCTAGAAGAGGGAAGGGGAAACGCAGAGAGAGCAAGGTGGCCAGCGAGAGCGATGGCGAGAAGCTGGCTCTGTCCTTGGTCCCCAACTCTTAAACAGCCTTAGATCCTAAATCCTCGCAGGATGGCGCTGCAGTCGGGAGTGGAGATGATCCGCGAGAGTCGGTGGAGGCAGCTGTCCTTGGTCCCCAACTCTTAAACAGCCTTAGATCCTAAATCCTCGCAGGATGGCGCTGCAGTCCGGAGTGGAGATGATCCGCGAGAGTCGGCGGAGGCAGCTGTCCTTGGTCCCCAACTCTTAAACAGCCTTAGATCCTAGATCCTCGCAGGATGGCGCTGCCATCCGGAGTGAAGATGATCTGCGAGAGTGGGTGGAGGCAGCTGTCCTTGGTCCCCAACTCTTAAGCAGCCTTAGATCCTAAATCCTCGCAGGATGGCCCTGCCATCCCGAGTGGAGATGATCCGCGAGAGTGGGTGGAGGCAGCTGTCCTTGGTCCCCAACTCTTAAACAGCCTTAGATCCTAAATCCTCGCAGGATGGCGCTGCGATCCCGAGCGAAGATGATCTGCGAGAGTTGGTGGAGGCAGCTGTCCTTGGTCCCCAACTCTTAAACAGTCTTAGATCCTAGATCCTCGCAGGATGGCCCTGCCATCCAGAGTGGAGATGATCCGCGAGAGTGGGTGGAGGCAGCTGTCCTTGGTCCCCAACTCTTAACTTAAACAGCCTTAGATCCTAAATCCTCGCAGGATGGCGCTGCGATCCCGAGCGAAGATGATCTGCGAGAGTTGGTGGAGGCAGCTGTCCTTGGTCCCCAACTCTTAAACAGTCTTAGATCCTAGATCCTCGCAGGATGGCGATGCGATCCGGAGCGAAGATGATCTGCGAAAGTTGGTGGAGGCAGCTTGCACCTGCGAGCTTTCCTTAGACTCAGAAACAAACACCGCAAGGCGCACAGCCTGCTCGACCCGGCCAGCCTGCCCGACCTCGAGTGACGACGCCAGCAACAACACAAGCAGCAGCACCAGCACCAGCACAAACAGCAACAACACAAGCAGCAGCACCAGCACCAGCACAAACAGCACCAACAGTAGCAGCGAAGTTTTACTTCACCACGAGTTCCATACGGATTACCCTGGCCGCTTAATTAGTATAAGGAAGTTACTGTAAAATTCCTTAGGCATAGGCCGGGTTTAAGCGGCAGGAAATCCGTATGGAACTCCTAACCAAACCAACTCAGGCGCGAGGGGTGAAAAGAAGCCTAAGCTCCATGTCACACATATATATGTAGCATGGGCCTCTATGTACTATTATAAAAATAAACAAATATAAGTATTTGTATTTAAAACAAAAAGGCTTGCCAAATAGACCCTAAAGGTCCATGCCACATAACCCTATAAAGGTCCCTTCAAAGGAACCCTAAACCCTTTATAACCCTACTTCTAACTACCCATGAACCTCCAAGTAGCCACCATTTATTCTTGGACTGGAGCCCTGCAGCCAGCTTTGGGGATCTATGCCGGAGGCTCCCCAGAGACTCCAATATCCTTGAATTAAGGAGTATACCTTAAATTATAGTAGGATCTCTTATATGATTTAAGGTATATTCCTTAATGAAGGGATATTGGAGTCTCTGGGTCCTCTTGGCCCTAGACCTAGACCCTAAACCCCTAAACCCCTAAAACCCCAGAACCCTAAACCCCAACACCCTAAACCCTTAAACCCTACCTAAACCCTAAACCCCTAAGGCCCTATACCCTAAACCCCTAAAAACTAACCCCTGAACCCTAAACCCCGTGGCTCCTGTGACCCGAACCGTCTTGGGAGTTGGGCCCGGCGACCGGCCCAGGCAGCCTCCTAGGCGAGGTCCAGGAATGTTTAGGGTTTCAGGTGTTTAAGGGGTTTAGGGTTTAGGATTTAGGGTTTAGGGTTTAGGGCTTAGGGCTTAAGGGGTTTAGGGCTTTGGGTTTAGGGTCTAAGAAGTTTCGGGGGCTTGTTTTGGGTATTCCTGCCTAGCCCTTGGCGCAGCAAGCTCGTTCTCTCCAAGTCATGAGTTACTACGGTTGATGGTATAAATTTCTGCACTACCCATAATAAGGAATATGCCGTTATTCCCATAGTTTAGGGTCCTGAAGATAATGCAGGATTTCTATCATCAAGAGTAGTTACCTAAACCTCCAGGCCCTAATGCCCCGAAGCCCCAACCTCTAAACCCGAAACTAATCATGCACGCCTAAGCCGAAACAACCCTAGACTGACGGTTTAGGGTCCGGTCTAGGGTTTAGGGTAGTACTATTTTGGAGGTTCGTCCTTTGTACTTATACTATAGTGGGCCCCAACACCCTACTCTAATGACTCAGGCCCCTAGATTCGGGTTGGGGTTCCGGGTTTAGATCGAGGCTCGTGTTCTTCGTCGTCCGTGTGGCTCCGCACTACCGGAACGTCGAGAGAGGGCCTCAGCTTCATGGGGTCCCCTAAACCCCCAAACCCTAAACCCCAAAACCCCAGAACCCCAAAACCCCAAAACCCTAAACCCGAGAACCCCAGAACCCTCAACCCTAAACCGTGTTACTTAGGATCCTTTGCTTAGTAGCTAAGTGGATACACTTTACACTTGTTGGGATAATACTACCCACTCTAAAACTGAAAGTGTACACTTTTGGGGGCTATATGACCTCAGCAGCTAGGTAAACCCTAAACCCAAAACCCCAAACCCTAAACCCAAAGGGTCCTAAGCACTGGTCTTGGTACTTTGAGGTCAAGGTTTGCACAATAAGGTGCATGGACTACCCCTTAGCCTCAGCTTCTTGGGGGTTTGAGCTTACCCAAAGGGTCCTAAGTACTGGTCTTGGGGATGCGCCTCCCCAAATCATCACAAGAATTCCTCAAATCATCACAAAGATAGAAACCCTACATTCTACTATGTAGGTAAATTGGACTCCTTCAGGCTACGAGAACTCCCCCGATTTTTTCGCTACACCTCTTACTTAGTTGAAGGATTTGCGACGTAGGGCTCACGGGATTGCGGGCTTCAGGTGGGTTGGGGTCTTCGGGTGAATCGTTCAGGGGTTTGCAGCGAAAAGCCTTACGCTTACACCCTAAACCGTCGTGGCAAGTCCCTAAACCCCAAACCCTACCCTCAAACCCTGACCCTAAACCCCAAACCCTACCCTCAGACCCTAACCCTAAAACCCAAACCCTACCGTCAAACCCTAAACCTCAAACCCCAAACCCTACCCTTAAACCCTAAGCCCTATAAACCCCAAACCCTACCGCAAGACGGCACGCACGAGGTACAGGACGAGGAAGATGCGGTCCCGGAAGATGAGGCGGAAGAATTCACCTCTCCGGGCGATATGGACCATGATATGGACCCGGACATGGCTGAGGAAGGCCAGGAACATGACCGCACCGACTCTACCCCTGCTGTTGCCAGTGAGACAGAAACAGAAGCAGTGAAGATGGAGAAGGATCAGGAGGTTCCTGCCGTGGTGGAGACAGTCCCGGAGACAGCGTCTGCAGCAGAGAGCAGAGCCTCATCGCCGTCGCCGATGCCGTCTCAGGTTGCCTATGTCTGTGCACCGGACGACGAGCAGACCCGGCAAGAGCGATTCGCCAAGCTGAGGGATGTGGTTTCCAGCCTTGGTCATGTTGGGGAGGACTTCACGGTTTAACGGGTTAACCAAAGCAGAGAGCCATAATGGAGACTATATCATGGGGACCCTTAGGGGGGTAGGAGACTCTGCCTCCTGAAAAATAGGCCTTATCATAAATTAGGTCCTTATTAAGTGTATAAAGGCCCCTTGCCCCCCTCCCCCTACCCCCTTAAGAGTCCCGATGAGTATAGCCACTCCCCAAAACAGCCTGATTAAGACACCCTGGGCCTATAACCCCCAAAATAGTAGGATGCATATAATGATGAACCCCACTAAAGCCCCACGGAGTTTCTGAATCAGCTTCCTACATTCGGGCTCTAAGGGCATCCTGTCCTGGGTTTTATATAGAAAGGACGCTCAGAAGGGACTCAAGCTTAGAGAACTGCCCATTCGGATAAGAAGATGTGGGGCTTCCGGCCGTTCAGGGTTACTTGGAGGTTCATGGGAAGTGATAAGTAGGGTCACTACTTGGGCAACTATACTTATAACCCATATTCGGGTCTACGGCCGTTTAGGGTTACCTATGGTCTCCGTCGTAGTTGCTTTTTTGGTTAACCAAGAACCATAGTATAGCATCCTGACCATTAGATTGGTCAACCAAAAACGGGGCTACAATGGAGACTATAGGTACAGTATGGTTCATGATGTATCCGACTCCAGTCTACGAAAAAGCGCCAGAGGAGTTAGAAGCTTTGGCAGTACTTGGTTCGCCATTTTCTGTACCCTATGGGTTTGCAGGAACTGGTAGGTTACGTGCTAGTAGGCTGCTACAGTAGAGCTCTGTGCACTATCCAGCGGGCTTCGTAACAGCATGCTTTGGAGGTGTGACGTAGCAACTCTACAGCTGCCTCCAGCAAGCTTCTTCTGCGGATGGCCCAAACTCTCTTGCATGAGCACCCGAAGTCTTATAGACCCATCAGCCATCATTAGCCCGAGCGTCCTCATATCGTATGTCCATCGACTCAACCACGCCGGAAGGTTCCTTCTACCGGAGTCCATGCTGGAGCGCCCTAGTCTGAAGTTTCAGATTTCCGGTTCCTCAGTATGATTTCCTGATAGATGTCCGTAAGAGAGGAGGTCTTTGGGCCTCCCAAAGGGTCTTAAGTAATGTGATAGAATTTTGGAGTTGCCATTTATGACTTGGGAAAATATTCCCCATAACAGTGCCGAGGACCCTTGGGGTTGGGTGTTGGGCTTGCGTCAAGGATTTAGGTTCAAGGGCTGGGTTTCATGGTTCAGGGTTTTAAGACTTCAGTGGTCTCTAGGCTCCCTGATGATGTGATCCCCCCAGACATCATCAACCAATAGGCAAGTCAAACAAGAGTTCGGACCTGCAATAATATTGTCCTTTTGTATGTATTTCATTTGTTACCCATTGAGGCCCCTCAAAGCCTACCCATAGAGCAGCGTAATACACACCTCTCCGAGGAGATTATGGCCCCCTCCCATGGCAGCCTTAAAGCCAAACCCAAAGGGTCCTAAGTAATTACCCATATAGTTTTAGTAGAAGTTAGGGTTTCTAGAGTAGGAAATACTGTTATGGTTTGGGAAGGTACTTGGAGGTTCATGGGCAGTTATAAGTGGGGTAATAAGTCCCCTAATCCGGGTTATAAGTATCGTTACCCTACTTATAACACTACTTATAACTATCCATGAGCCTCCGAGCATCCTCCATATTAAACCGTAAACCCAAAACCCCAAAACCCTAAACCCCAGAACCCCAGAACCCTAAACCCTAAACCGTGTTACTTAGGACCCTTTGGGAAGTTTTTCTTACCCAGGCCGGAAGCGCTAGCGGAGTTGGCTCGCGCAGCTGCGAGCGTCACACTACCCGAACTGTTGCCCCTCGCCGGATCGTAGAATACCATAGGGTTTAGGGTTCTGGGGTTTAGGGGTTAGGGTTTTGGGTTCTGGGGTAATTATAGGGTTTAGGGTTTAATAGTACTGTTATGGAGGATACTTGGAGGTCCATAGTAGTTGTAAGCAGGATTATCTGTAGGGTGGCGATACTTATGACCCGTGTCAGGGGACTTCTAACCCCACTTATAACTACCCATGAACGTCCAAGTAGTCTCCATTGCAGTTCTTGTTTTGGTTTACCAATTTTATGGTTAGGATCGCATAATCTAGTTTTTGGGTAACCACAAAAAGGAGCTACAGTGGAGGCTATATTCAGTTTTGGTATGAGTATGAATAAATCAGGGACGTAAGGTCAAGAGGGATTTAGGGTCGGAGGCCCGGGGTCGAACTTGCTGATAACTATTGTCGCTAAAAAGACAATCCCAGCGCGGCGAACGGTCGAGTCGACCGAGAAAACAGCTTTTCTGTTAGCTAGAGAGAGGCGGGAGTTTCAGAAAATAGGGGACCCTAAAATAGTACCCTAAATAGTAGGGTCTGTCTTATAAGGACCCAAAGATAAGGTTAAGATACCCCTAATTTCGGAAACTCCCATGCCGCTTCACGATAGCATAGAATTACCGCTGTGTTTAGCGAAGTCCCACTACAGAGACATTGCGACTACGAGTACGAAGACCTCAGTCACAGCATGCATCTCTCCCCAATGAAAAAGCTGTTCCCTAAGCCCTCTAAACCCACAGGTTCCTGAGTACCCGTTTGCCCTTATTACTTTAGGGGCTCCTTTACGTAAAAAACAGAATAGTAGGAAAAAGGATACGCTTATGATAAAAGGGGCTGCTTAGGAGCCTGTTACTTAGAGGATCATGGGACTTAGCAAGTAGGTTTATAAGTAAACTAACTATAATAGTAGTTATATCTACTTATAACCCCAATTAAGGTACTTATAAACCTACTTACTAAGTCGCATGATCCTCCAAGTAGGCCCCCAAGTCCCAAGTCACAAGCTCAGGGCCACAGGGCAAGCGCAGCGCGCGGAGCTCTTGCGAGAGATGGAAGCCTTGGAGGCACCCGGCACCCGGTCTCAATTGAAGGGTAGCAGCTAGACTTGGAACTTACTACAGGGGCCTAAATAATCACCTATGCTATTTGGGTGGGGTTCCTTATTCTAATTGTAGTATAATGAGCCCCAAAACCCTATTCTAATTATTAAGACCCTTATATTACAACTTCTATGTAGGTTTGTGGGTATAGGACTTTTGTCTGGGTTCAGGACTTGCGTGTGTTTTTTGGGTGGCTTAGCGGGTTCTTAGAAGGGTTCCAATTATTAGCTTTGACGAGCTCCGGGTTTATCCTTGAATCGAAAACAAGGAAAATCAATGTGAAAAGAGTGGTTTCCTCGTGTCAGACTGGAGTATACGTGGCCGTATAAAGAACAAATTCTAAAGTATACCCACCAAAGAAGGCCATGCCACAACATCCCAATAGATCCCTTATAAAGTGCTTTAAAACCCCAGTATTTAGACAGTTAAAAAGAAGAAGCCACTCAGAGAGCCTCTGCGCAAAGTCCCCCAGCCACCCGAAATCCTAAGATTCAGGGATTGGGTTTAGGGTTCAGTGCTTGGGATCTCCGTTTGCAGCTCCTCTGTTGATGCCCTTGTTGTCCCTTGGCATTCTTCTGGTTGCCTCTTAGGACTTTAACTTTTTGGGTTTCTATATTAACTATAGTAAGGAGGCGAAAAGTTTGACTTGTAGGAGGGTTGAGAAGTCAGCCAAGGTCCACTGTAGATATATCCAGCCGTGGCACGACGAACGACGGAGACTCCAGAGACAACCCTGAAGCCCCCGAAGCGGATCTCAGTTACCCGACAAGGTTTAGGTTCCTCAAAGCTCGCGGTTTAGGGTTCAGGCTTTGGGGGTTTAGGGTTTAGGGTTTTTCTAGGATGCCCAGTAGAACCCTTATTCCCTGTTTAGAATCCCAGGTTTGTTCTAAAGTTACCCAATACCAAAAAGGGGGCCCCTTTCGTTCCTAGGTTACTGGGCATCCTAGACAAGGGCTTTTATCTGGATGAAGTGGGGCTCCTATAAAGTACCCTTAGTAGCACAGGGCCCCAAACTAGGGGATCTACTTTTTGGATCCTCCTCAAGGGTTTGGGTTAGGGTTTAGGGTTCAGGGGGGGTTGTAGGGACCCTAGGCCCTACAGTAGAAGCCAGAAAGTTGGAATATCATTATCGTAACCCCTTTAAGGTAAATTATAGGGGATCCTACCATTAATAAATCCATATTCCAACTTTCTGGAGTTCCCTTTAGACTCACTTCAATGCCCGGAACCCTTCAGCCGCCCCAGCTCCAGGCCCCCAGAGGCCCTAAACCCTGCAGCCCTCAGCAGGTCCTATATCGGAGGCCTCACAAGGTGGGATGAAGGTAGGTGGGAATAAGGATTCCTTATACAAGGACTCTTATTTGGGAATATCCCACCTACCTTTATCCTACCTTTTGAGGCCCCCGACTATCACGCTGCTGAGCAAAAAGACTACAGCACAAGCCCAAGGCAGAAAACAGCAAAGTCGGCAAACATGGCATAGCTAAGTTACACACTTTAGCCGTAACCCTAACCCTCCAGCCCCCAGCCCCAACACCAGGAGGTCGGAGATCCAAACTAGAACCCCAAAGCTCGAGGGTATCATGCTTTGAGGGTTTAAGGGCTTCAGGGTTAAGGGGCTTCAGGGGTTTAAAGGGCTTTGAGGATTTAAGGGTTTAGGGGTTGACGGTTTCGCCCTACCCCATGGTCTCCTTAGGAACTACTGTTGTTTTTGTTCATATAAAACCCAAGAGAATATTGAACAATTTTGTTTTTATTATGGCTCTAAGGGGGGTATAGTACCGACTGGAGCAGGTCGACGAAGTGGGCTTCCGGAATTTCCTTCGATCCACTCTTTTGGCTCTCCTCGGGCAGCGGCCTCATCGGGACTCCGCAGGTTTCCTAAACCAAGGAATCTTTTAAGGGTTTAGGAAAGCTTAGGGCTTAGGGTTCTAAAGAGCTCCGGGCGATAAGGGTTTGGTTGGGGTTTATAATTAGGAAGAGCTCCGGCCGATAAAGGATTGGTTGGGTTTTTTTTGAGGGGTTTGCGGGGGTTTGTGGTTGGTGCTAGAAGGGCTCAGGAAGGGTTCGATCCGGTCTCCAATACTCCATGAGGGTTCTGGAAGGCTGCTGGACACACTCTCAGCTTACAACTGGTACCCTTATTCCCTTTTCGAAGTCCTAGGTTCCTTATAAAGTTATAAAGTTACCCAATACCAAAAAGGTACTTTTTATTCCTAGGTTACCTGGGCATCCTGAAAAGCGCTTTATATGGATGGTTCTGATGTCCGGACCCTTTGCTGGAAGTACAGCGATGCCTCCGTGACTCTGGGTTTTTCCTGTAGAGATTTGGGAGTTACCGAGAATGAGGGGTTCTTCCATTTAAGTCTTTGTTTGCCTGGAGAATGCATGGTCCAGCAGCTCCAAGAAACTATTTCTATTTCTATAGGGGCCTCAATAATTACCGATACTGTTGTGGGGTTCCTTATCATAAGTATAGTATAACGGGCCCCCAAATCCTATTCGAACTATTGAGGCCCCTACAGTGTTTCTACATGTTTGTAGGCTAAAGTGTGGGTTTCTGTGGGTGCTCATTGGGAGTTCATTGGGGCGTTCGGAAAATCTCAGTGGCGAGGCTGCTACCTGTAAGGTCTTTGGGTAGAGGTTCCTGGGACTTGGGGGGAAATCCTCCTGCAATACACCGTGGCAGCTAGACCATATGAGAGTTCCGAGCCATATGCGATCTCAATAATTATAGGACCCTCAGTCGTAGGACCCTCTGCCAAGGGAACCCAGGCTGCCCCCCTATACTTTCGGCCTTATTCAGGAACAATCCCCGCCTCAGTCCCCTTGCGATCCAGAGAGGGGGAGTTCCCTGGCTTAGGGACCCAAAAAGCACATAAGCATAAGCATTTTTTCGGGCTATCCCTACCTTATTGGGGTTATTTATAAGGGGTTTATATGGGATATCCCTATCCCAAATTTTGCTTATGTGCTTTTTTCGGCCCCTACTGGCAGGCTTTCCGTCCTCCTCCGCTGTGCGGAAGGCTGCGCAGCCTTCTCAGGCCATCGGCAGCCCACAAAGCCCTTCCCTCGTAGGGGCCTAAATAATTACCAAACACTGTTTTGGGGGTTCCTTGTCATAGTAGAGTATGATGGCCCCCAGATTAGGGGTTCAATTTTCCGGTGAGTCTACGCTGGTAGGTCGCGTTCCGTAGTCTCTTGGGGATGTGCCCATCTCAAGCTGCCTGATCCTAGTAGTAGAGCAGGTAACCTTTAACCTTTCTGAGTAGTATAGTCCCTATATAATCCCCATATAACCAAAAAGGTTAACCTTTAGTTCTCCATGATACCTTGAACCCTAAACCTTAAACCTTAAACCCTAAAACCTAAAACGTAACCAAAAAGGTTAACCAAGTAGGTTATGGAGTTCAGATGTACCCCCTGAGGTTCTGAGGTCCCAACTAGCAGTGGGCGGGGGCATGAGGCTCCCCCCAAAATGTCGTACGCACCCATGTTGTAGACTGCGGGGTGTATATGTCAGGAATTACGATTCCGATGTGGGGAAGTACTTAGAGGATCATGGGACTGACTAAGTAGGGCTATATGTAAGGTAACTATAGTTATATCTACTCATAACCCCAGTTAAGGTACTTATAACCCTGCTTACTAAGTCCTCTGATCCTCTAAGTACCCCCCCCCCCCGTAGCTATAGTTAGGACATCTTGGGTCCATACATGGCAGAATCATTGGGGAGCAAACCTAAACTCCCTAAACCGAGTCGAAAGCACAAAGAAAGCCACGCTTTAAAGGCACGGAATCTCGATTGGAGTCCTTTCAACGATAGTCTCTTCAGGAATCATCGTTCATTTTTGTTCGTATCAAACCCAAGAGAAGATTAAACATAGCATTTTGAGTATGCTTCTAAGGGGGGGGGGGGTATCCTTACAACACCACCGCCCACGGAAGGTGGGAGCCTCGACGTGATAGCCGAGGCTCTGCTCTTTGCTCGAGTTTTCAGGGGTTTAGGGATTAAGGTTTAGGGTGGTCTGCGGGGTTAGACCTGATTTTGCGGGTTTTTATAATAGGGATCCTACTAATAGTCTCCATTGTAGTTCTTCTTTCTTGGTTAACCAAAAACTATTATATTATAGGTTCCTAACCATAAAACTAGTTAATCAGAAAAAGGAACTACAATGGAGACTATAGGTAGGGTCTGAAGGAAGCACGGGCGCTTTATGCCTGCTACCCGCAGCTGCAAAAGAAGCAGTCGTCTGCTGAGGAAGGGCAGCTTGTGGATGCAGTCGCCGGAATGCTTGGCTCTGCTTTCGACGGAGAACGCTCAGGAAGCGCGGTGAGGGCAGAAGCCCGGCGGCTCCGGCACGAGGCCATCGGCAACTTCGTCCGCACATTCAAGACAGAGCACTTCCTGCACATCTTCGTGATCCGGCTTGGCTCAACAAACATTTGACCAAAACAGTCCTAGTGGTGCATGAAGACCTGTAGGAAGGGGGCGAGCGGCATTTTTCTGGAAACACATCTCACCCTGGGCTCCAGATTCGCTGGCAGCAGCAGGCTAGATTGCGGCTAGATATTTGGGCAGACCAATATCGCATTATAAGGTTGCAGCACTTTGTCCACTTGGCTTTTTTCCTCAGGGCGCACTCTGAACTGTGTGGGTTGGGAAACCATGTCCCCGCTTCTCAGAATCTGGTCTTGGTTGCATTTTCTCTAAATGGGGTTCCGAAAATAGGGTACCCTAATATAGTACCCTAAATAGTAGGATCCATATTATGAGGACCCTCATTCTCGGAAACTCCCAAATGGGGTTGGTGCTCCGTCATTCTGGAAACTTTGCAGTTTGTCAGAGATGAGGCTTGCGCCTCACAGGTGTCTTTGCTTCAGCTGCTGTGTTCTTGGCAGTTCTTGGAGGTTCAGGGGTAGTTATCAATGGGGTTACAAGTCCCGTTATATGGGTCATTAGTATAGTTGCCCTACTTATAACTACCCATGAACCTCCAAGTTGGGGCTGGCTTTAGGTTTAGGGGTTTCTTGGGGGTTCAGGGTCTCCTTAGCAGTCAAGTTCGGAAGGGTTTAAGGCTCAGGGCTTATAGGGGCAAGTGCCACTAATGCAGGAACCTGCTTAAGACAACCCTGGCCCTCTAACCCCAACGTAGTAGAGGGTTCTTACAAAGAACCGTGATCAAGATTCAGGATTACTTAGCCAGGTTCCAGTATCTTGGACATCGCCAGACATATCTGCAGTTTTTCGTTTCGGGGTTGGGTGCTAAATCGCCAATTCCTATGTGCATATATATATATATATATGTATGTATACATGCAATAACGACCTCTTAGAGTGGACAATTGACTTGGGTTAGAGCTTCACCGCTTAAACCCAAAATCAAGCGAGCTAGTCAGTGTTGCAGGCCTCGCAGATTAGGTTCAGAGCAACCCCATTTCTTCAAGTACTCGCATTAAGATTATGATGTCTATGATTATGATGATGATGATGTTATCTTCCTTTTTGTGAGCGCTCGTAGGAGAATTACCTAGCAACAGCTCATTGTAGATACCCATCATAATCCCTTCTTGAAAATCTGAGCGGGGTTGATGCAGAAGAGATCTTCCCCAACCGTTAAACCCTAAACCCCAAACCGTCTTAACTAAGCCCCACTGCATGGGCGCTGGGACCTCGAAACTGAGGATGACATACCTACACTCTTTTGGGGGCTCCTTATTATGATTATGCTAAAATATACCCCCAAGCCCTATTCTAATTATACAGACTCGTATATTTATAAAGACTCGTATGAAGACTCGTATATTAAGGTGTACCCGAAGCCTCAGACAGCCCTTACCTCCAGCTGTCGCGAGCGAGTGTTCGTGCGGAGGCATGTTGGGAGGCGGGCTTGCGCGGGCAGGGGGCTCATGCATTTTTTTTGTTGTTTTTTTTTTTTTTTTTTTTTTTTTTTTTTTGGGGGGGGGGGAGGGTGTTCATTTGTTTTATGCCAAAATACGAACAGCAAGGTACTACTATCGTTATGGCTGGTATCACTGTTGCTGCTATGCTATATCTTACCGTTGCCAGTATGCTTATTATTTGTCTTAAAGAGTCAACAGTGTTGTTTCTTGTTTTTGTTCGCATAAGTCTCAGTTGCATCAGCTCAGTACTACATATACATGTATAAAATGCTGTTGTTGTTGTTGTCGTTGCTACTACACTTGTTATTATTAGTACTACTAAAACTCCTGTCACTACTACTTCTACGACTACGACTACTACTACTGCTACTGCTACTGCTACTATATACTACTACTACTACTACTACTACTACTACTACTACTACTACTACTACTACTACTACTACTACTACTACTATTACTACTACTACTGCTTCATGTTGTTGATGTTTTCTTATTCCTTTTCTCGTCTATGGCATTTTTTCATGATATATATATATATATATATATATTCATATTCACATACATATATATATATATATATATATATATATATATATATATATATATATATACATGTACATGTATGGGTATATATATATATATATATATATATATATATGCTCGCCCCCCCCCTTAATCCACCGTCTATACATCATTTTACATGTGTATCTATGCATGTGGTCGCATCGGATAGCGGGTACGGACATGAATTTAGACAGCGATATATATATATATATATATATATATATGTATATATATATATATGTATATATATATATATATATACATATATATATATACATATATATATATACATATATATATATATACATATTTGTTTATACACTGTATTTATGCAACATGCGTTCATGCGTGTATATGGGTATGTATATGCGTGTGAACATCTGTTTTCATTGTTCTGTGTTACATTTTAGTTGTCCTTGTATTATGTTGATATGCGTATACGTGTCTGTTTATGCAAATGCATTGGCATATATGTATGTATGTATGCACCGATGTACGCACGTCTGTCTAGGTGTGTCTGTGTCTGTGCGTGTCTCTGTGTCTGCGTTTGTGTCTGTGTCTGTTTGCCGGCATGTGTGTGTATTATATATATATATATGCCTATATAAGTGTATGTGTGTGTATATATGTTTGCTTCATTCTGTGCAAACTTAAAAAGCTGAGGTTGAGCAAAGTCCTCAGCACCGCGACGCCTGGTGTTTGGTGGCGCACGGCGTCGGGGGCCCAGCGCTTTGCGGTGTCAGACCAGAGAAGTCCAGGCTCCTAGTACATTAGGGTTCCTTTTAAGGTCCCTTGAAAGGGATGGAGGATCATGGGTAGTTCTTTGTAGGGTTATAAGTAGGGTGAATATACCTATAACTTTAGGGGACTCATAACCCCACTTATAACTACCCCTGAACCTCCAAATAGGGCCTTGTTCTTTTTTTTCGGGTTTAGGTTCCCTTATGACACCCTTTAAACCAAAAAAATGCACCCTTTTTATTCCTGGGTTGCTTTTAGGTCCAGCCTAACATAGGGCCCTAAATAATTACGTACCAATACTATTTGTGGAGTTCCTTTAAAGGGCTCCTTTAAGGGATACTACTATAAGAGGGATATCGGGGCCCAAAAGTTTTGGGTTCCTTCAAAGGGCTCTTTGAGGGATACCCTATAAGATGGATATAGTGGCCTAAATAACTACCGATAAATACTATTTTGGGGTTCCTTCAAAGGGCTCCTAATAAGTTGCGAATACGGGGTATTATGAGAGTACTACAAGAGGGATATAGTGGCCTAAACAATTACCAATAAATACTATTTTGGTGTTCCTCATTATAAGTATAGCATAATGGGCCACAAAACCTTGTTCGAATTTATTTAGGCCACTACATTAGGCCGTTATTCCCAAAGCCCTGAAACCATTCCCATTTCATATTCCTGAAAGCCACATATGCTGCAGGCTCCTTTATCAATGCCCGCGTGCTGAGCTGTGAAGTGTCATGCGATTTTGCTAACTTCAAAGCTTTCCCAACGGCAAGAACCAAAACTCATAGAGCGACGGCACCGTGAGTGGTGCTCATAGCGCTGAGTCCTGTAGGGCTCGTCTCTTTTCACTTCGTCATACTATACATATATCGTGGTGGAGCCGGTCCTGGTTGGTGGACACGAGGATACCTCTGCAGCTATGGTCATGTGGAGACTGCCAGCACACTGCCTGCCCAGCGCGAAAAGTTGCTTTCCTCGAGTACTGGAGCGTTTCGGGACCTGGACACTTATGCTTGGCCTCGTAGCTTTCGGGTTCCCAAGTGGTCCATGTCGTATAGTATACTTGGAGGTTCAGGGGTAGTTGTAAGTGGGGCTATAAGTGCCCCAATATGGATTACAAGCATATAACCCTACTTATAACCCTGCTTAGAACTACCCATGAACCTCCAAGTATACTGCACAATGACTCTTCGCTCCGGACACGCCTCGGGCCTTTATCCTTCCCAAAGGCTCCATGTACCTGTATAGTTGGGGAAAAGTGTGCACTTCGGCGCAGCGAGAGACGCGCACTGCGAGCATCCTGTGTAGATGTACGAGGAGAGCGCGGCTCAGGAATGTCAATCACTGGGAGGTTCAGGGGTAGTTGCGAGTGGGGTTATAAGTCCCCTAATATGGGTCACAAGTACAGTTACCCTGCGTATAACCCTACTTATAACTACCTATGAACCTCCAAGCAGTTCCTGTTTTCTGAACGCAGAAGGGCTGCATACCCGTACGTTCTTAGGACTTCTAGTCAGCGGTGCGGGATAGTCCATACAGTGGCTTAGGGTTTCGGGTTTGGGGTGGCTACCACGTCTTTTTGGATCAGGGGCTCAGATGGGGTTCCTGGAACGTCGTTCTGTGCTAGGTTGTTTTTCACCCGAACTGGGCTCGAGTAGGTTCGAGAGATGCCCGAGCATGCAGCATGCTTCGGGGTACTTAGAAATGTCTTTTGATCTTCAGTTCCTTGAATCCTTAAGAAACGGCTGAAATTGTAAGTTTTGCTAGGGGTCTAAGTTCAGTATAGCATGAGGTATCGCCACGTTCGCCGTCGCGTCGTGAACGAGAGGCATCACATGGATGTTGGGAGCCCGGAGGGTACCTAGGACCTACTTGAAGGTTCATGGGTAGTTCTAAGGAGGGTTTTCAGTAGGGCAACTATACTTGTAACCCATATTAGGGGACTTATTGCCCCACTTATAACTACCTTTGAATCTCCAAGTAGAGTAGGCCCTCATTCGTTTTTTTAGGGTTCGGGTTCCCTTATAAGCCCCTTGAAACCGTTTTATTCCTAGGCTACCCTTGGGTCTGCGTAATTATAGCTGCCGTGGTATTATATTCAGTATGCTCCCCACCCTGCTGCAATCATCAAGTCTTTTACTTTACAGGTTAGGCTTTCTGCGAACTGCTGCTAAGACCTACTGTTGCCGAGCCCTTGCCAAATCCATCTAGGATTGGGATATTCATGCCAATGATGCAGCAGTTCCTCTCTTGAAGAGCCTTTACTCATTTACATCGGTATGATGATCCTTGTAAACAGCAGCATGTTGATGACAGCAGAGTTTACCTGAAGTTTTCGGGAGCATGCACACTACAATGAAAGGGCTTGTGCAACGACACATTGCCACGTTGCGCCAGTACAGCAGCAGTGTGCCACACTGTCACGCTAGATCGATATTTGTGCAAGCTTTGAACCCTGGACAATACCATGGCGGTGGCTGTTGACTGTTCTTGAATCGTGGTAGTCAGAAATCCGGAATCGTGGCCATTCAACACTCAAGCCGAAAAGCGCCAAGCCTGCAACTTCAGGAGCACTCCTCGGCGGTTGCTTGTTGTGGATCATCATGGGCTCATTGTGGATCTTACGACGCCGTGTAGTCGACGAGCGACAGCCCGTATGCTCGGCCGAAGGGATCGAATCGTCAGCCGGTCAAAGGCGGCCCGCTGCCCCGGATACATAGGGCGACAGACGGGAACAGGGACCTCGACTTTGGGAGAAGCTGGAGGCGAAACGAAATGCTCTGAATCCGTTTGGCATCTCGGCCACAGAACGCCCGCGCCATGAAATCTTAGAAGCATGCAGATTCCAAAGACCAAGTCTGCGAAACCTTCTCGCCCGAGATGATGAGATCTGAGGAAGTTGTAGTGCCCGCTTCTTAGGGGTACTTTCAAACATTTTCTAATCTTTGGTTCCTTTAACCCTTAAGAAACAGCTATATAAAATTATAGGCTAATTTCGGTGTAGTCTTTGTATGCTCGAGGTTCGAAGGTTTGGGCTTTTGAGGTTTGGCTTTAGGATTCAGGGCCTTGTGTTTGAGGATGAGGGTTTAGGGTCTGCCTTGTCACAGTCGAGTAACACTTCATCGGTACTTAAAGCCAAGACGGAATAGAGATCTAGATGGGTACTTACTATCAAAACCATGGGAAGGCTTCGCATGTGCGTCGCGCCTGCAGTCTACCCCCACGCACTTCACAGTCTTGCCCCGCATACAGTGGCAAGAAACGATAAGTACGAGGCTATGCACTGCCTGAATACATAAGAAGGGCCTTCATATGGTAATTGGGTTCTGAAGGGTCACTGAACTTTGTTTAAAAACCAGGTTTACTACATATTCAAGCCCCTGCTGGCGCGTACAAACCCTGAACCGGTGGTTCCTGTCGAGGTACTTTGAGGTCAGGGTTTGCACAATATAGGTGCATGGACTACCCCCTAGCCTCACCTTCTTGGGGGTTTGAGGTTACCCAAATGGTCCTAGGTACTGGTCTGGGAGATGCACCTCCCCAAATCAGGATGCCCAGCAGTATCCTTACTCCCTTTTTGTAGTCCAAGATTCCAAAGTTGCCCCATATCAAAAAGGGAGCCCTTTTTATTCTTACTGGGCATCCTAGATAATGTACCCCCCCCAAAAAAAAATAACTCTATTGATTCTAGAAAATTTCGGCTCCCGAATCAGGATCCGTCTACCCGGAAGGACTCCCTTGATTCAGCCCTGTGCTCAGATAACGGTTAGGGTTTAGCGTTAAGGGGTTTAGGGTTTGGGGGTTAGGGCTTTAACGGTTTAGGGTTTTAGGGTTTAGGATTTGAGGTTTAAAATTTAGGGTTGGGGTTTAGGGTTTAGGATTGCATCTCCGGCGCCTCTACAAACGAGCAGTAGAATTGGTAGTACTACACAGCCGAAAGTTATTAATCTAAGAAGAAGTGCAGTAGCAAGCCGGAGGCAGTGCTGCCGGGCTTCAAGAGTTTCGGGTTCAGGTATTTGCGCCTGTAATGGTTGCCGGCTTGGTCTAAAAGGTCTAGGTTCTGCGGTTCATAGGTTTCAAGGTTGATTTCGCGGTTATAAGGGGGTGTATTCTGTTCGATGCGGGTGTTTGCGGTAGGTCATTTCTTCACATCAGCTTCATGTTTACAAATTCTGTGCAAACTGATGCTTTTTATCATCCTCTCATCCTCTCGACCGCCACCACCACTAGCAGTGTTCTCCAGGTCCTGGTCGTCATAAGCACTGCCACCAGCGGTATCATCTGCGGCATCTTCATCATCACCGTCATCATCGTCTTCATCATCATCATCATCAGCAGCATCGTCATCGTCGTCATCGTCATCAGCAAAGCCATCAACATCTTCTTCGTCTTCATCTTCAACGTCATCATCAACATCACCACCAACAGAACGGAGATCGCCGCCAGATCAGCATTGCTCAACTATTGCCATCGGCGGCAACGTTCTCACCTTATCAAGAGCCCCTTCATTGACATAAGGATCAGTCTCACAGATGCTTGGATCTAGATCGCCGAGAGTATCATTATCGTGTACCTCCTTGTCCACCTCAGTTTTCGCATGTATTTGATTGTGTATTATTGTTCCGTTTCATCGCCATCACTCTTTTTTCGCCATCATCGTCATCACAAACACTAACTCCCAATCGCCGTCACCATCAGTAGCACAACCGACAGCATCATTGTCATCACCATCCCGGCAATCAGATACACCATCAGCATCGTCATTCTCGTCCTTCCCGCAGCGTCTTGGTTTGTTTTGACTCTGGTCCTCTGCTGTTTCCGGAGTTGCCCTTGGAACATGCATGAGCTAGGGCAGCCACGGCAGCGGTTGAATTCAGAGCTGCACACCACCCTTCGATGCTCCGTTGAAGGCGCAAGTTTTAGTATCACTGTTCCGGCGTGAATTTCGTTCAGCAAGCTGGCTTATTTACCGTGGCGGATGCATGTATTCTGTTATGAGAGCGTTGGTGCATGAGCTCTCCGATTGCCATGAAGCGGCCGGCATGGCTACTACAATCAGAGCGGAATAGATGTCTTCGTTCCAACGACAAGTCCGATCCGGCAAACATCAAGTCTGAAACTCCGAAATGTGCTTAGCGGCTTAGCGGCTGAAACTTGCCAAGCTTGGACAACAGCCGTTCCGCTGGAGGTTCAGCATCGAGGTCCAGAACGATTCGAACTTACGGTTTAAGGTTTGCTGTAGTTCTCACATGCTGATACTATCATTTTTCTTATGCCTTGTTTTTTGTTCTTGGTTCCTCGCCGAGAAGTGAAGTATACAGTACAGAATGGATCGAAGTTTGAGGCCCAAGAGGTTGACGTACAGCATGGACCACCAACGCGTTAGGACCGTATGTCTTGCATTCACACTACTCCACAAGTTCTGAGGGAGCGCGCAATCCATACATGAGATTTACGCTGACGTTTCAAGGGTTGTTGGTACAACTTATGCTGCACAAGTTTATGGGGTCCTTTCCGAGCAAGGAGTAGCCGCGCTGAACAAGCAAATTGTCGTAAACCTATGCGATGCAAAGTCTCTGCCTGGTTGACCTAAGCTGAAAACATGTCGAGAGTTCTAGGCTGTATTGCATTTGAAGTGCTTTAGAGTCAGGGTATTGGTTTTCCGTTATCAGCTTTTTCATTTCTATTGCGTGCGCCTGCAAAGGCATGCAAAGGTACTCCAGTTTTCAGCACCGCGTCAAACCTTGACAGGAGGCATGCGGTTTGTGGTTTGCACGAACCCTCGTATCTCAGGATGATGACCGGCGTGCCGAGCACGACGTGAGCTCAGGCCTGCGTTCGCTTCATGGTCAGTCGGTCGGCTTCCAGAACCCCAGACTCCAAACTCCAATCCTTGCATTGCCCATGGCATCAATCCACATCATCCAGAAACCTAAACCCAAACCGTAGGCTCGTTTCTCTGTTTTTGGACTTAATTCGGAGCTTGCGTGTCCGAAATGCACAGTTTCAGGTCTCGGGAGCAGCGTGGAACGAAAACAAGCATCAATGACCAGGGGCAGGACAGTCTCGATCAGAAGTTCTGTACCACAACCCCTACCATAGCTGCACGGCCTCCGACTGGTTAGGCTGCACATTCGTTAAAAGCAACCGAACTCTCGACACCACCTTCACACTCCTGAAAAACCAAACCGCTGAAGCTTCAATTCTCTCAGCCCGAATGTTTAAGACCTGAATTCTAGTAGGGGTTTCTTCTTCCTTGACCCTTAAGTCTTGTCATGCAGGCGAGGAAGAGAGCGAGGCGGAAGATCCTCTGGAGATGCCGTGGCCTCAGGATGCTAACTACTGACTGCTGTTGATGTAAAAATCCTGCATTGCCCATAACAAGGGATAGAAAGCATGTTCCATAGTGTAGGGTCATTAAGGTAGTGCAGGATTCATACCATCAACCTTATTTGCGACCCCATGTTAGGTTGCCCAAACCCGAGGCTCAGAATTGAAGGTTTGGGGGTTTGACACACACACACACACACACACAATCCCTCCAGGCTGATAGGCCGCAGCACCACACGGAGCACACTCCAGAACTCCAAAATCCCCACAACCGCAATTGTAGCAGTGCATTCCTACAGCATGGTCTACCCCCCAAACCCAGCAAAACAGTTTCAGACCACACATTACCTCGCAGTCTTGGTCCGTGCTGGAGTTCTGATGAGACTTGTGCGAACTGTGGTAATCTTCTTGGTATCTCTACTGAGCCTCGAAATCTTGCCTTTGGATGTCCCACTCCGCAAGACGTTCCTACGGTGAAGTGTGGACACCTTATAGAACTGTATTGAGTCATACTGAAAGGAGAATGAAGTCTCTGGGATTGTGGAGCAAGCAGACCCCGATTTCTTTGAATCTGAAATCTTATGTAAAGGAACGGATAGAGCCTACCATCAGCCGCCTGCTACAAAAGTTCTAAGTCTCGAATCCGCATACCAGCGGTGCCGGCTGAGCGTTTATAGCAGCCGTGGCATTCAACCTAAGGACCTAGCCTGAAGTATCAAGCCAAAAGTCTTAACTATTTGCAATGGCCAGCCCTACAACATCCTAAGACTCTAAACTTACCTTTGGTTAGTAGGGAATGGAGGAATGGGGTGCAATTATAATTCTACCATTGCTACCAGTCTTCCATTCCCTACTAACCAAAGGTAAGTAAACCACAGAGATAGAACCACAAACCTTAGAAGCTGCCCCCACCCTGTAGTAGTGTATAATAGGAAAATAATAGGGCCCTAATTTAATCCTTATAGTCGATATTACAGGGTGGGGGCACCGCACCTTCTAATGTTTTTACTACAAAGAAACCCAAAAAATCCTATTCTAATTCATAAGGTCCTAAACCCTAGAACCCTAAGCCCCTATAGCACCAAGAGCTTCTAACATAAACCCAATGACTCCGGAGAAGTGCAGCTCCAGGTTAGCGCAGTACGTGAATCAGAAGTTTTTTGGGGGAGCCAAGCATGCCCATGAGGAGCGAGCCTTAGCTTCGGGGCCAAAAAAGGACAGAAGGCATTGGCATAAGCATTTCATAGGGATATCCCTACCTTCATGGGCTTCATTATAGGGGGGTTTATATGGGATATCCCTATCCTAATGTTTGCTTGTTTGCTTTTTGGGGCCCTATTAGCGGGATGCGGCAGGTTGTCGTGGAGGGAGGGTTCGCAGTGCAGGGTTTTGGGCTCATGGTCGCAGGGACCGGGAGGATGATAATTGAATGAGGTTGATGGTTTGTAGTTTTTTTTGGCTACGGCTATGTCAACCTAGTCTCCTCTTAATGTGGTGGTTTTGCGACTCGTGCGATGCTTCAAACATGGCTTTATGATTGTGCAATGATATCTGTACTATCCTTACGATCACGGGGAACGATATGCGGAGCGGAGACATCTAAGGATGGAGGTTCATGAGTAGATATAAGTGGGGTTAGAAGTAGGGTAACTATACTTATAGCCCATATTAGGGGATTCGAAACCCGACTTGTAGCTACCCATGGACCTGCAAGTAGTGATAGCGGCAGCGGCAGCAGCAGTCGTCGTCGTCGCCGTCGACGCGGTGGTGATTCTACTGGTGGAGGTAAAGCTGGTATCTCTAATATGGAGAAGCATCGCCGCCATTGTCATTATCATTGTTTCCATAACGTCGTCATCATCATGCGTCCTGTCATCAGGGATGCCCGGAGACCCCGATAATCCGGTACGGTCCAACTATAATTTGAGGGCTGTTCCTGCAGTACAGAGCTGTTGGTGTCTGATTTTGCTGTCTTCTTGGTACTTCCAAGTATGGTGTAGGGCCTAAAGCAGGGTTGAGGCCGCTACACACCAGGGACCTACCTACAACTCTTCCGTTGAAAACTCCCTAAAAGGGCAGACACCCTAATTCCTTATCCTCAAACCGTTTGAATCTGAAACACAAACCCGAATAATATGAATAACAAAGGTTTGGGGCTCAACGCCTGGAGTCCTCATCCGCAGCCCCCCCCCCCCAAACTAGGCCGCACATCGCAGATCACAAACGACCTAAAACATTGACCTACTTAGAAGGAACTCTAACCTGTGCGGTTTAAAAGCCCATTAAACCATAAACCGCTAAGCCCTAAACCCTATCCCCTTAAACCCCAAACCCCGAAGATTGTAAAGCCCCCCCCAAGACGTGCTGCCCAAACAGGGAAAGTCGCCGGAGAACTTAGCCACGAAAGACATGGGTAGTTGTCAAAATTGGGGTCCCTTTTTGGGTACCTTAAATATTAGGTGCCGTATGAAAATAGGGACCCAAAAAGGTGCCCTAATTTTGACAGCCACCCACATGAAAGGCGAGGCATACCTTTGAAGTGGAGCTGGATGGAATAGACGAAGAAGGCGAGGAGGAGGAGCAGAGGGCTTCGCCTTCATTGATGCCCTTGTTGGCACTTGGCTCTTAAGACTTCAGCCTCTTGGGGTTTCCATATTGACCATAATAAGGAGGCGAAAAGTTTAACTTTTAGGAGGGGTTCAGAAGTCAGCCAAGTGTTGGTATGTGTTCGCTTTGTTTGAGAGGGGGTGGGGTTAGGTTTATGAGTTGTTTTAGCACTTGGTGTAGAAGATTTGCTTAATCGTGGGTTTAGAGTTGGCATGCTGGCCTTCGAGGTATGGAGAGAATATGAAGGCCTCGCTGAATTTTGCCAGGATGTGATTCGGCCTTGTCTTTTCGTTGCTGTTTTAGGCACATTTAGACCCCAGACCCTGAACCCCTACTGTAGGGGCCTCAATAATTAAAACAGGGTTGTTTGGCCCATTATACTTTAAATTACAATAAAAAACCACAAAACCCTATTCTAATTATTAAGGCCTACATAAGATGCAATCGTGGAATCGATGCACTGGGGTGTCTGCACCTTAGAAAACTCCCAGCAGCCGTCCTCAATCAGCAACGATGCCACTGGATGCGACGGTTTAGGGTTTCGGGTTTAGGGTTCAGGGTTCCGGGTTTAGGATGACTTCTCGGGTTTTCGTGACTCCATGGCTTACATTTCTTGCGACCTGTCTCCGGTAAGACGTCCACGTGGGGTCGCCCCCAAGGACGCCGATGAGTGAATCAGAGGGAAGGTGTGCTTGTGCTTAGTCGCAGGTACATACCAAGGAACTTTGTTCCAAAAGCCTCGGGCGTTCTCCCACTTTCAGCCGACAAACTTTGATTTGAAATCTTAATGTCTTGAACCCTATATAGACTCAACATCCCTAGATTCCCAAACCCTACGCTTTGGAAGGCCTGTCAGCCTACACGGACACGCCACGGTCCTCAAACCCCTAAACTATGAGAGTTTCCGAGAATAGGGGACCCTGATATAGTACCCGAAATAGTAGATTCCTCGTTATAAGGATCCCGTGGGGAACTCCCATATAGTAGAAACAGAATCTTGGAGCATTATTCTCCTCATGCA
Source organism: Symbiodinium sp. CCMP2592 (assembly GCA_905221615.1). NCBI lineage: Eukaryota > Dinophyceae > Suessiales > Symbiodiniaceae > Symbiodinium > Symbiodinium sp. CCMP2592. The sequence goes on from CAJNDT010002879.1 coordinate 615,419, forward strand.
GTAAAGGTAAGTGTAGAAGGTCCTAGCACCAATCATCCTAAAGCCAACTTCCAACTTTCGTTGGAGCATGATTAACCTCATGCCCTTAGGGTAAAGTATTAGAGATCCTAGCACTAATCCTCCTAAAGCCATGTTCCAACTTTCTGGCTTCTACTGTATATTAGGCGAACCTCCAAGCAAAAGCTGGTTGCACGTAACTTCGTTAGCTAGCCCACTGGATGCCTCAGAGGGTAGGTTAGGGTTAGCTTAGATCCCCAATACCCAACTTGGAAACTTTTTGGGCTCTTGTAGTTTAGTAGGAATCGGAAAGTCTGACCTTCTGTTTCTGTGGCTTACTGGGGTAGTAAGTTAGTGCGTTCGGGCTTAGTGTTTGAGTGTTAGGGTTTTCGGGGCAGCTTTTTCAGGAGGAAAAGGAGGACGACCCGGTGGTGGAGGAAGGCACGGAACCCTAAGCCAGCCCCGAACTCCAAACCACGAGCCCAACCCCCTAAAGGGAACTCCAGAAAGTTGGAATATGGATTAATGGTAGGATCCCCTATAATTTACCTTAAAGGGGTTACGACAATGATATTCCAACTTTCTGGCTTCTACCCTAAACCGTCAAATCTGCACTGAGGCCTAAGCCCGAAAGCTACACCTTTCCTCCATAACGTTTGTTGCCGAAGCCCTAAACTTCCTAACTTCCTGAACCCTAACCCCAAAGTTGAAACTTCAAACTAAGAAATACACATCCCAGATCCCCTAAAGCCCTCACTGGTTGCATTGCTTTGAGTTCGGGCTAACGCAGTTCACCCTGGGTAGCACGACCCGGGCCTGGGCTTTGGTTTGTAGGGCTTTAGACTTGAGGGCTTAGGGCTTAGAGTTTAGGGTTTGGGATTAGGGTTTAGGTTTGAGAGTTTAGGGTTGAGGGCTTAGAGTTTAGGGTTTAAGGGTTTAGAGTTTAGGTTTTAGAGTTCAGGGTTTAATGTTTCGGAGCTTTGGGTTTTACCTCTAGTCTCCATTGTAGTTGCTCGTTTTGGTTGACCACTTTTATGGTTAGGATGCTATAATATAGTTTTTGGTGAGCCAAAAAAAGGAACTACAATGGAGACCATGGGTAGACATTAGAGTTCACGGCTCAGGGTTTAGAGTTTTGGGTTCGTGAGTCTACGGTGTTCAGATGACAGGGTTCTGGGTTTAGCTGCAGGGCTTGCTTGGGTCCGCTTCCCAACAGGCTCCACCTTCTACCTTAGATCCCCAATACCTAACGCTTACACTTTTGGGGTTCTCATATTTTAGTAGGAATCGCAAAGTTTAACCTTTCATTCCTGTGGCTTATTGGGGTAGTAAGCTGCGGAATGATGGCATGTGCCTCTGCGGAAAGGTTCGTGTATTGAATCTTCTGGAGATTCCCCTCTTTCAAGCGCTGACGTCAGGATCGTAGTCATGCCATGCCAGTATACTGCTAAACTGACCCAGACTTCTTACGGGTACATAGAAAAAAATTTTGCTTTTTGATTCATTTAGCCCCTCAAGAAGCAGCTAAAATTACAATTTTGCTAGGGGTCCAAGTTCAGTATAGGATGTTTTGACCACTGCAGGACTTTAGTCAACCTTCTTAGCAGGATATACGAAACTCAATCCTTGACATCTGACCCTGTCCCTGTCTCCGAAACGCTGGCCGTGGGCCCTCAAGCCTAAACCCCAAGCCTGTAGCATGAGCGCTCTAGTGGGTTAACACCCGAATCCCAGGTATCCTGAAATCATGCACTCTGAACCTGGCACTCTGAGCTCTCAACCCTCAACCCTCAACCCTAAACCCTATCCCTAAACCCTAAACCCCTAAACTCCTAAACCCCTAAAACCCTAAACCCTATCCCTAAACCCCTAAACCCTAAACCTAAACCTAAACCCTAAACCCTAAACCCCAGACATACCAACCTCAAACCCTGCAAGCATGAAGCGGTAAGTCCCGCAAACCCGCCGAAGCCCCCAAATCTCAGAAAATCCCGGGCTCCCAAACCCCCTAAACCCTGAACGTTAAATCCTAAACCCTAAACCCTAATTTAAACCCTAAGGCCCTAGACCTTAAATCCTAAATCCGAAGCCCAAAACCCTAATTTAAACCTTAAGTCCTAAATCCTAAACCCTAAAACCCTAAACCCTAAAACCCTGCGCCACGGAAGGTGCAGAGGAGCCCGACGAGGTCGTGGAGGACAGGGCTCCCATGGTTCTTCAGGGCTTTGGGTGTTACTGTACTTGGAGGGTCGGGGGACTTAGCAAAGGGCCCCTTTAAAGGGATCTATAGGGATTCTATAAGGGTTTAGGGTTTAGGGGACTTAGTAACTGGTGATTTTGGGGACTTATAAGTACCATAACCCCAATTAGGGTCCCTTTTAGGGTACTTATATTGTTACTGTAGGGGCCTTAATAACTATGGTCTCCTTAGAAATTACTTTCTGTTTTTGTTCATATAAAACCAAAGAAAATGTTAAGCATACTATGATCATTATTGTTCTAAGGTGGACAGTAGGTATAGGGCTTTGGGTGTTACTGCAGGGACCTCAACTAGGGGGCCCAGTAGTACCCTTATTCCCTTTTTGTAGTCCTAGGTTCCTTATAAGGCTACCCAATACCGGAAAGGGAGCCCTTTTAATTCCTAGGTTACTGGGCAGGCATCCTAGTTAATGAATACTAGAATACGGTTTTGGTGGTTTCCTTGTTATAATTATAGTCTACTTTTACCCCACACCCTCTTCTAGCTATGTGGGCGCGTAGATGTAGATATGATGAACATAAGTGTAGGTATGATGAGTTTACACTTCGATATAGGCATCGACGAACATCATAATATGTATGGACATACAGGTTGCCATGCAGATACACGTAGATAACAACTGTGATATTCATATACACACACGTGGGTAGGTTACCCAAAGGCCCCAAAGTAGTTCCTTGTGGGGATTACCTCATAGGACTCTAAATATGAGCCACAAAAAGGCACTACTGTAGGGCCTCAAGTTCGCAGGATCCTTCTTCCCTTTTTGTAGTCCTAGGCTCCTTATAAAGTTACCCAATACCAAAAAGGGAGCCCTTTCTATTCCTAGGTTACTGGGCATCCTACTTAAGGCCTGCAAGATGTTTGCAGGTTCGGTCCGGGGTGCTGGGGCTTCGGGGCGAAAACTCTTGAGTCGCGACGGTGCGACGCCCTAAACCGATCAGGCCCTGAGCTGTGAATCCCGGAAGCCTCCGAAATTTTTGAGTGGAATCTTCTAAACTCCCAAACCCTTAAACAGCAAAACCCTAAATCCCTAAACCCTAAAGCCCTGAACCCTTAACTTACACCCAAAAACCCTAAACCCCTACACCCTGAGCCCTCAAAGCTCTAAAAACCCCGAAAACCCTCCCTTTAAAGCCTAAAGAGGCGGAGCAAGAGCCGCTGCAGGGATCCCCAGAGCTCTGAATCGGACCATGCGTGCTACAGGGTCCTTAGTTCGAGTAGGTTCCCGTTAAGAGGGCTTATAAGGGTTACGGATACTATAAGGGATCTATATGACGGTACTAGAAAGTGTAGGGGGCCTAGGGGCCTAGATAATTAGAGTAGGGCTTGGGGGGGGGGGGGGGGTCCTCGGAAGGGGATCCATAAGGGCTGCTATAAGGGCTATTATATGGATTAAGCGCAGGGGCCTTAAGAATAAGAGCAAGGTTTGGGGGGCTCCTTTAAGCGTTCTTTTACAGGGTTCTATAGGGATCCTCAAGGGTACCAAAGAAAACATCAGGGGCCTCAAAAATTGGAACAGTATGTTTACGATAATAAGGAAATCCCTCACGATCCATAAGGGTACTATAATCTAGGGGCCTACATGATTAGGTTCGGCGTAATATTACCCTACAATCATGTTGAGGAACACCCAAAGCCCTATTATGATTATTAAGGCCCCTATAGTAAGAGGACGGTGCCTGTCTTAGGTCCGAAAATATTACCAATACTTCGTAAGGCTCCATAATGAAACTGTGGTGTGTGTGTGTATATTCATACATATATATATATGTACGTATATGTACATATATATATATATATGGTTGCTTACTACCATGAGAGTATGCTATACCCAAAGCCATTTTCGAGTCACTAAGGCCCCCATTATTGTTTGGGGAAGGGGGGGGGGCTAGCGATCAGCTACTATGATTTAGGCTTCAGGGCTGAGGGTCTTGCTGTGGCTCCAGTAGCCGCCTGTTTTAAGGGTTGGAGTCACACATGCACCTGCACACCCTAAATCCTAAGCCCTCCGCTCCAAATCTTAAGGGTTCGGTGGTCTGAGCATTGCTGCTCTGGGACCGCAGGCACAGGACCTGAATCTAACTTTTAAATCCGAATAGAGCATTGTGCAGGGGTCAGAAGAAGTATTTGATGCATCCCATTGTGGTCTCAACGCGCTTAGGTTCATGTGTATGTGTTTATATATATATATATATATATATATACTACAAGATGCACCAAAGCATGCCACGACCCTAGTCTACTTACCAAGTCCCTTACATCTTTGGCTCGAGGGTTCGAAGGAATACCTTTCAGTGCGTTTCGAAGGGTCTAGACCCGGGCTTGTTTGCAGCTAATGTACGAGAATGGCCAGTGAGCAATCGAACCTGCCATTAGCAACATCTCCATCATCACAGCAAGAGAAGAGTGTTTCTGTTACGACACTAGGTTTCTTGACCATACATACTTGAACTACAACTCCATAGAGAAAGCAATGCGCAAACGCCGTGCCCCGCTCTGAGCTCTATGTGTCCCTGAGCCGAATACGTAATCTGCAACCTTTGATCTATAATAATATACAACTATAGCTTGTATGTATATACAGTGCCAAAAACGTAGTACAATATGCAAAAAGTTTAGTATAATAGACTATAGCAAAGTATATATATATATATATATATATATATATATGTATGTGTATGTATATATATATGTACACATGCATATATATATATATATATATATATATATATATATATATATTTATATACATACATACATACATGCATACATACATATATATATATAGACATATATATATATATATACATATTATGTATATACATATATGTATATATGTATATACGCACATGGCACCCCTTCAGGTGCACTCCTCGAGAAGCCGGGGAGTTTGCAGCGCACTATTGCATGGCGCGGCGCTCAGAAGCCCTCCAAGAGAAGCCCTCCAAGGGGCTGAGGATTTTCTTACCTTTGGTTAGTAGGGAATGGAGGAATCGGGTACAATTATACAACTACTATTACTACCATTCTTCCATTCCCTACTAACCAAAGGTAAGTTTTAAGCTCCTGTGGTTTACGGGTATTTTATGTGGGTGGTTGTCAAAATTAGGGTCCCTTTTTGGGTTCTTATTACAATGTGGCACCTAAAATTTAGGGTACCCAAAACTGCACCAGAATTTTGACAACCACCCATATGGTTTGCGGTTAGAAAGGTTTAGGGCTGAGGGTTGGGGGTGTAGGGTGTTACGCTTTAGTCGGTTTAGGGGTGTTTCTTTCTGGTTTGCGGTTTAAGGTTCGGGGCTTTAGGGTTTGGGGTTTAGGGTTTAGGGTTTTAAGCTTTTGTGGTGTAGGTTGTTTTTATGGTTTGCGGTTTGGGGTTTAGGGTTTGGGGTTTTGTGGTTTAGGGGTTTCATATTATGGTTGACTGTTTAAGGTTTATGGCTAATGCTTCAGTGGTTGAGTTTAAAGGTTTTATGCGTAGGATACTAGGGGTTTAAAGTTAAGGGGTTTGGAGTTTAGATGGTTTAAGGGTTTAGGACGCAGGGCTTGAGATATCCATACCCCAATACCCTATTCCCTAAAACGGCAGCAACGGGTGCCCGAAGCCTTGAGGCTCGTAGTGACCGAAACGCGAAACCTCCTCAGGGTATTCGTCAGGCTTCCTAGAGAGGTTTCTAGATGGGAGTTTCCGAAAACTAGGGGTACCTTATTTGGGGGTCCTTATCATACGGATCCTACTATTTATGGTACCATATTAGGGTCCCTTATTTTCGGAAACTCCCAGATGGGTTTAGGGTTTTGGCAGGGTTTATCAGAGGGCTTCCTAGATAGGTTTTTTTGAGGGTTTGGGCTTTGGGTTCTGGGTGCTAGGTTTAGGGAGGGTTACTGCAACGTCCCCTAGAGAGTTTTCGAAAAGGGTTTCTAATGGTTTCTATATTTGGGTAGTAATCAAAACTAGAGTCCCTTTTTGGGTACCCTACATAGGCGCCGTATGATAATAAGGACCCAAACAAGGACCCCAATTTTGACAACCACCCATTTAACATTTGTTAGTACATGGGTGACTGTAATGGACGTATGGGTGCAAGGATGGCTGTACGGGTTCATAACCGGCGTCAGGCCGCTTCCTGTTGTCACGTCTAAATGCCCCCTGGCTAAACCCCAAACGCAAAAACACAAGCCCTACACTATGAGCCCCAAAACCTGCAGAATTATACGGCGTTCGGAATGATTGGTATGCATGAAGATGCCTTTGTAGTTCTTTCATAAATGAAGCACCATCTACCCCTAAACCCTGTTCTAGTCATGAAGGCCCCTTAGCTAACACCGAAAGCAGCCTTCCCCCCTTCAACACCCGTAGCCTTATTCGCTGCTTGCACTGCTTGGATAAACCCATCATAGCACATCAGTAGAACACTATTAGAGCCTCAGCAATTCTTTTAACCCGGCATGTAAGGGTCATACTATCTTGCACATAGACCTGGAAAGCCCCACACGAAATCCTAAACGCTAAATCCGGCTGTTCTGACGGCTCAGGTGAAAGAAGCAGCGCAGCGTCCGCAAGAGTTGGCTTTGGAGGCGTGGTTTCCGGTTTAAAGAGTGTACAGTAGGGGCCTTTATAATTCGAACATCCTTTACGAGGGTTCTTTAAAGGGCTCTATAAGGGATACATAAGGGTACTATAAGGGTACACTGTGATTTTAATAAAAGAATTCCAAACCCCTAAAGCCTACTCCTACATTAGGGGCTTCGATGGGTCAGGAAAACGTGCTGCTTAAGGGCTTTAAGGAGTGTTGGGGGTCAGGGCTTATGGGTTTAGGGTTGCCTAGTAGTAGAATAGGTAACCTTTAACCGTTTTTGGGTAGTATAGTCCCTATATAATCCATATACAACCAAAAAGGTTAACTTTTAGTTCCCCATGATACCCGACAAGTAGGTTGCTCTTTCCCAGAGGCATCCTGTTTGTGTTCCGGAGATTTCGGGAGCTTTCGGGTTGTGGGAATCCACCACCACGGCTCCGCGGAATCGCCGCTCAACACAAATTCTCCGTGCTGCTTCATCGCATTCTGTGAATCTTACTGGCTGAGTGGGTACACTTTACACTGTTTGGGAGAATATTCCCCACCAGAAAACTGAAAGTGTAGACTTTTGGGGGCTTATGAACTCAGCAACTAAGGAATGGGGTACCCTTCAGGCTACGAAGTAACCTTACTGTATGTTAACCTACCAAAAGCTTACTTGTTTGTAGCCCTATAATTTCCAAATTAGGGTTCAAAACAAGAACTTGAAAGCTTTACTTGTTGTAGTAGTCCGATTATAACTGCCATATCAGGGTTCAGCATAAGAACCGATAAGGTATTTTCGTGCCTATACATTCCATATTAGGGTTTACCGTATGAAACGATAAGGTACATTAGTCCGATAAGATTCCATACTAGGGTTTAGAATGAGAACCCATAAGGTATGTTAGTTCCTCTAAATTCAAAACTAGGGTTTACTTTATGAACCGACAAGGTATATGTACGGGGAGCACTGGATCTCGGAGGCCTAAACTCGAACCGCCAAACTCTGCAACGGGAACGTTTTCAGAAATGAAGCCAAATGCCCTCAGACTCGGATTTGTGGTCTGGGGATGTTTGGAATTTCGCGTTTAGGGTATCTCCCCAGACTCGAATTTAGGGTCTAGGGTTAAGGGGGTTTAGGGTTTAGAGTCAGAGTATCTCTCTGAATCCCGACAGAGGTTGACCTTCGCTCGGCGGGCCCGCTCCCGAATTTTGTGCGGAATCGGTACACCACTGACTGCAGCGGATTCCTCGACATTCGCGAGGACGCCGTCCGACCTGTTGTCCTGGATGGTGAGGTGCCCAGCGCCCGCGGGCCAACGGTGGAAAACCAAAACAAAACAAATATGCTGCCGAAATCATGGCGAGATTGCAAGGGCCCAAGGTGACACACGTGACGTCGAGCAGCTTCTTGCCCCATGTGATCAAGTCGTCATTCATCCACTTGGTTGGCACTCACCTCGGAGGCGGATAAAGCGCTTGTCCTGCATCTTAGCAGCTTCATGTGGGAGTTTCCGAAATTGGGGGACCGTTGTATAGTACCCTAAGTAGGATCCTTATTATAAAGACGCCAAAATAGGCTTCCCCTAATTTTCGGAAACTCTAAACCCTAAGCCCTTTCTAGAGCCCTTATAGATCCCTTAAAGGAACCCTTATAGATCCTTTAGAGGTAGGTACCCCCCAAATTCCAGGGCCGACTGCCTCTACTACAACACTACTTAGAGGATCATGGGACTTAGTAAGTAAGGTTATAAGGACCTTAATTGGGGTTATAAGTAGCTGTAAGTATAGTTACCCTAGTCATAACCCTAGGTACTAAGTCCCATGATCCTTCCAGTAAGCCGGTAGCCCCTCAGCGGCGAGACCCGTAGACACGGCACCCGATAAGGCCTTAGCAAGGCTCAGGATGTAGGATTGGATTTGTGGGTTTCGGGTGGAGGGTTGGGTCTACCTTAACCCTGAACAACCTACCAATTTTTAGGGTTCCTGATTATGATTTCCTTATATACGTCCTTAACAATGTAGGTTCTTCCGGGTTAAGGTAGGGCTTGCACCCCACACTCCGAAACGTGTCCCAAGCTGGAGGTGCAAACACATGGACTGGTGCAGTGGTTTTCACAAAGTGTTGTGCTGCATGCAGACTCTTCACTTGTGTCGGAGCATGTCGGGACTGTTTCGGCTGGTTTGGTCCTAGGCCGTAAAACCCCAAACCCTAAGCCCGAAAAGCTTGAGGCTCTACACCGCTAGACCCCTAATTCTCTGCCCCTGAAGCTGTAAAACTCTCATAGGAACCTGGCTTGATTTTTTTCAAGGAAGCCCTAAGCCCTGAAACTGTAAAGGACCCCTTAAACCCTTGACCCGACAAGGGACCCTTAAACCCCACACCGGAAAAAACCTAAAGAAGGCCCTCTTAGAGGAGCCCCGAACCCGTAAAAAGCAGCGCCTCCGCCAGTACGTTCGGCGGCTCAGTCGCCAACTGAGCCAAGGCGGCCCGCTACCGACCTTGATCGAGGCAAAGACAGGATTTGGGGTATCAGGCTTGAGGGTTTGTGGTTTCGGGTTGGGTTTTACCTATTCGGGCCTTGGGATTCTGTCAGCATTTAGCCTGTTTAGTAGAGCTCTGGCCTTAAAGTGTTCTGTTAGGGTTCTATAAGGGTGTAGTAATAGGTTCTATATGAAGTATGGCGGTTTCGATTTCAAGGATGCTAGAAGACAGGAGGGTTCTTTTACACCGCTTTTCGTGTTTAGGGTTTGGGTGGTTCTTTCGGAACTCGGGGTGTTTGGGGTTTGGCTTTGGGTTGCGGGGTGCAGAGGTTTCAGGGTCAAGACTGCTTGCTGTCATTGGGCAGGACGTGTTGATGCCATGGTTTTGGTGTGTGTGTGCTCTGACCGACTCTATCGAACGTAATACTAGGATGCCCAGTGGTACCCTTATTCCCTTTTTGTAGTCCTAGGTTCCTTATAAAGTTACCCGATACCAAAAAGAGAGCCCTTTTGTTCCTAGGTTACTGGGAATCCTCGAATATCATTACAGGTAAAACCAGTAGATCCGATGGCCCATTAGGGTTGAGGGTCGACTTGGAGGTTCAAGGGTAGTTATAAGTGCGGTTGTAAGTCTGGCCGTGAAACCCCAAACCCAAAGGTTGGGTTAAGAAGGCCAAACCTCACACCTGCAAATGCCACAACATCTGATAAACGCCTTGCAAAACTAATTCAATAGCCCGTTCCATATACAAGCCACAGAAAACCAAAACAAGGACTCCTTCCCTCCTAAACCCTGAACGGCCCTAAACCCTAAAACCCTCTCCCCCTCTCCCCCTCCCCCCCCCCACCCGAAGAAAGGCTCTGGAAGAGACGACCGAAGCTGACGCTCCAGGTTCACTTCTGGGGGGGGCGTAGAAAACAGGGGCGATGGGAGGTTTCGAGTTTAGGGTTGTGACCCAAAGGGTTCTAAGTACCTACATAGTTGAATGTAAGGTTTCTGTATCAGGATTTTCTGTTATCATTCGGGGAAGTCCGCCCCCATAATAGTACCTACACGTACAGGTTTTGAGCATCGGAGTTCGGAACTTCCCCGGGGCTCAGAAAACCGGCTGGCCTAGGGTTGTCCCCGATAAGAGTTTCTTATCGCCAGAGGATTTGGGGTTACAGATACGGCTCTAGAACGGGGCTTGGAGAACAGGGGCTCAGAGTCCATTTATAGTCAGCCCTCCCGATGGCTAGATATGGAGAAAGATCTCGGAGATGCACCAGGCTTCCAATGGCTTCGCGTTCTTCTGGTTGGCTCTTAGGACTTTAACTTTTTGGGGTTTTCGATATGAGCTATAATAAGGAGGCTAAAAGTTAAAAGTTTAACTTTTTGGAGGGGTTCAGAAGTCAGCTAAGATGGGTGAGCAAGGCCAGGGCTTCTCGCATCCCCAAGGACCCAGAAGCTTTTCTTCGAGGAGCACCTGCGGCTTTGTGTTCCAGGGCCTTAACCCTGAACCCTGGCCCTCTATCTCCGTATGCCATTGCAGAGAATCAGACACATGGGTCGGGTTCAAGCGCCAGAGGTCGCCCGGCATGGAGCAGATGATGCAAACGAGGTAAAGGAAGAACAGTCGATGCTGTTTCTGAATGCGTGCCTCCCTGCGAGTGTTATATGCAAACTGTTTGAAGACATGCCACTGCTAACGTGCAGTCTCTCAGTGTTGCAATCTTAAGGGACCGAGCTGGAGAGGTCGCAACAGTGCCACACGGAGGCGGTGGAGTCGGGGCTCTCGGGATCTAGGACGGGGCACGAGGATGGTGGGTTGACCTCCCCCAACTCGCTTTTGGCATCAGAGACAGAGATCCTCAGCCGCAGTATAGCAGCTTGAATAATTTGCTACCCAACATTCTTCTCTCCCCAGGGTTTCGTGTTGTAGTGATACTATAACTCACCCCCAAAACACCCGTTCATTTGAGTTATGCCCGTCAGCCCTAAACCCTAAGTTTCCAATCAAGCTTAAACCCTCAACCCTAAAGCGTAAACTCTCCCCACCCAGAGGCTCCATGGTAGTTCCTTTTTGGGATTACCTTATAGGATTCTAAATATGAATCCCAAAAAGGAACTACTTCGGAGCCTTAGGGCAAGCATTAGCCCTAAGCCGACCTCGAATTCCGGACCCGACGCAGAAGTGACCGAGAAGCCTTCAGAAGCCTTCCGTGGAGAGGAAGAGCCGGGAAACCCGGGAGGGCTTAGTTTGGGTTTTTGTTAAGGAGCTTTTTTTTAAGTTACCGGTACATAATGTTGTTTCTTGATTGTGGCAGCTTAATTTGCTTGGCTTTCGGTATGGCTTCGAATTCATTGTCCGTATTTAAGAATTAGACAAACAGTATTGGTAATTATGCAGGCTGGGGTGGAGCGGATAGGGTCTAGGGTGACCCTCTCTTGAAGGATTTCTGGCTGCATCGGGGGCCAGGACGGTCCTTGCGTGGTATAATTCTGCAAATACTTTGGCTTGAAACTAGCTCTGTGATACAGGAGTCCCTGTAAGGCCAAGATATTTCACAAAGTAAAGGCACAAGGGTCCGCGCAGATGTGCAATGTGCGGTAATACACCAAATTAGGGTCCCTTGTCTTGAATTCGGAAATCACCAAACCCCTGAACCCAAATTTAGCCCTAAACCCCGAAACCCCAAAACCGCAAAAACCCTAAATCCTAAGCCCATAAAGCCCCTAAACCCTTGAGTCCTAAACCTCGAATCCTTGAATCTTAACCAGAAGCCTCCGCTGAAAAATCCGGATTGCAGGTTCCCCACCGCCCTTCCAAACGGCTCCATTAACCGCTGCCTAAGGTCCCGTGTAGAGGATACTCTGGTGTAATTTCGGTGGCAGTCCTGAATTTCAGGTCGTTTCGGGTTCACGTTTTTGTACGTTTCGCGAAAGTTTGAACATGTGAGGTCGTTTTAGGATACTGTAGGCTTTGGCGTTCCCATGTCTACCCGAAAGGATGACTGGGGTTACATGCTTACATCGACATAGACCGCAAGACTCAAGGCTTTAAAGTGTTACAGTTTACAGAGTGAAAATGTGACCCTCAACGTCCATGAATAGCAAACACCAAAAACCCCAACCCCTACAAAATGCGCTTCACACCCCGGACCGCAAAGTGGTCATCCTTTAAACTCCGTCTATCTCTTGTGGCGCTTAGGTCCAACGCCTGGAAGTGTGTGCTGTCGGGAGCTTAGAGTTTGGGCGTGTACTGTAGTCCGAAATCCTAACCCCAAGAATTCAAACCCTAAGTTGTTTGTCCCTAGCCAGAGCTCCTCTTCAAGTTTAGGTCCAGGTGCTTTTGGGGGCAGCCGCTTGCATTTCGTTCCAAAACCCCGGGTTCCCATGTCTATTGTGGTTTTGGTTGGAGGCTTCGGGTTTAGGGTTTATTTAGGGTTCGGGGTTTGGGGTCCTGGGGTGTTTGGCTTTCGGGTTGTATGTAGGATTTCGGGTCTCGTCATATTGTGTTAACAACGCGGACGCGGAGCGATGCTGTGGCCGCTGTTGCTGCTGTGCCTGTCTTGATCCCGAGTCGACCAACCAAGAGAATGAAGATTCCTGATACTATCCTTGCACGGCAAACACTAGTCGACTAGGCCAAATATGCGAGTTTTGACCAGACCACAACTGGGACCCAGAGAAGGCCCTTATTCCCTTTTCCAGGGTTTAGGGTCCCTTATAATCCCCTACCCTTTTTGCTCCTAGGTTACTCTTAGGTCTAGACAAAAATCGTATCCAAAAAGGCTGCAATGAGGCTGACAACACCGAGCCTTACTCTTAGATCCCCAATACCCAACCTTTAAACTTTTTGCGCTCGTATAGTTTAGTAGCAATCAGAAAGCTTAACCTTTCATTCATTGGGTAAGTAGGGACTTGCTAGTATAAAGAACTCCGGGAAGGCTTGTAGTGAAGCCCTGGTGCAGCGCCTGAAGCCCTAAAGCACCTCTCGCTGTGTAGTATAGGGACTTAAATAGTAGTTACCAATACTATGGTGGCGGTTCCTTATGTTGGTTATAGTGTAGTATACCCAGAAGCCCTATTCCATGTATCAAGGCCCTTATACGACAGCTTTGCACTTAATCTTGCAACCCTAAGCCCCAAGCCCCATCCTTCAACATAAACCCGAAGAACCCATGCGGACGCACAGCCTAAGACCCTAAACCTTCAATTGACCCCCTACAAGCTCTAACCCGCAAAGAGCCCCAACAACCCCTAGGCCCTAAACCCTTCAATGAGTCGCTCGGGAGGCTGCTTCAACACCACATGGGAGCCTCAGCTCTTTGAACACCTAGGATGCCCAGCAGTACCGTTATTCCCGTTTTGTAGTCCTAGGTTCCTTATAAAGTTACCCGATACCAAAAAGAGAGCCCTTTTATTCCTAGGTTACCGGGCATCCTAGACGCGGGAAAGGCAGCAGGCAACGACGACGGAAGCGCTTGGAAGCCTAAGCCTCGTGGTCGGACGTGGCCATTCAGAGCAGCATTGGACACACAGAAGAGAGATTAAGTCCTTGACCCTTCTGCGCGTTAATTAAGCTCGGGGATGACCCCGGCGCCACAGCTCTTCAGCGACGACCTCTTGCACTGCCTAGCATGCAACATGCACGTCAGCACAGAGGGAGCACATGCACGCCCATGTCATGACGGCACACCACGTTCGCAAAGCTTCGGCCTTTTGCCAGAAAGCCTACAGCTTCAGCGCCATCGTCCGCCTCCTGTTCAGTGATTCAGACCTGGGGGTCGTTGATGTCGTATCCGGCCTCTTGTGCCGGTTGCCGACACCAATATCCACGCTCAGCGGGTTTCTCTGGCGGGCCTTCCAGCAAGGCTCGGGGGCATAGGTCCCTTGACTAAATCTCGCAAGCTATGTAGTTAATCTAGACACGCACTGGAAGCGTTCTTTGGCAACTGCAAGAGTGGACCGCCGATGCTTGACCGCCAATCAGCACTCGGAGGACACAGGCCTCTTCCAAAGCGGTCGGGTTTAGGGATTTAGGGTTCGGGGCTCAGGGTTTAGGGTTTAGGGTTTAGGGGTGAGGTTTTAGGGATAAGGGTGGAGTGGTGTTAGAATATGCACTTTCCGCCAATCTCGTATGATCACATGTCTGGTCATGAGACCACCAAGTAGGTTGTCGGTAAGGTGGAGCACGGGTGCTGAATTGGAACCCATTCGTAAAGCCGTGGCAGGAGGATCCATGAACAATAAACCCTAAATATTTGCGAACACTTTTCAGAGGCTTTCAAGGGCCAACCTAGCTTCTTGAGTTCTTCCAAAGCCTTCTTAAGTTTAGGTAGTATTATTAGGGAGACCCCTTAAAGGGGCCTTATTGACAGGGTCTATATCCCCAGGGTTCCCCTCATCCTAACTCCCAAAGTTCTCCAGAAACCTTCTTCCCAGTAGTAGAGTGGGTAACCTTTAACCTTTTTGGGTAATATAGTCCCTACATAATCCCTATATAACCAAAAAGGTTAACCTTCAGTTCCCCATGATACCCAACAAGTAGGGTGAATAGTATGAAACCCTAAGCCCTAAACCTCAAAGCCTTCTTAAGTTCTCCAGCAGGGCCCGAAGCGGCCTCGTGGTGGCCCCGGGCTTCGAAGACTTCTGGCATGGAGCCCGGGAGCTCAGAGAACTGATCTGCAGCTCCTGCACCTACATGTGCACAACATACGTGTGTATATATATATATATATATATATATATATATATATACACGTATGTATATATATATATATATATATATTATACACACATATACGTATATATGTATATAAGAAAACACAAGCATATGTGTGTAACATGCATGCATGGATGCATGCATGTACGTATGTATGTATGTGTACCTTTGCACAATCATATATCTGTTGTTGTTGGTGGTGGTCTTGCTGCCGTTGCATTCGCCGGCATTGTGTTCTGGTTTCCCACTGTTCGTGCTAAGATGACGGCTTCTGCCGATAACGGACCTTTGCATCATGCTGTCTGCTGTCCTGCTATGCACGCGCTTGCTCACTTGTGTCCCCCATAGCCTTAAACCTTAAACACTAAGCCTAAACCCCTAAACCCCTAGACCCTAAACCCCCAAACCCTAAACCCACCCCTAAACACCTAAACCCTAAACCCCTAAATCCTTAACCCCTAAACCCCTAAAACCCTCAACCCCTACAACCCTCAACCCTAAACCCCCAAACCCCTAAACCCTAGATCCCTGAACCCTAAACCTAAACCCTTAAAGCCCAAAGCCGTGAAGTGTCAAAGCGTCCCGGAAGGCGACGGGCGAACCGCTGGAAGCAGACACGCGGGCCCGCAGATGGGGGGGCTACAAGTAAATAGTAACCTAGGATCCTACTAATTGGGGTACCATATTAGGGTCCCCTATGTTCGGAAACCCCCATATCTACCTAACGCATTTCTCAGTGTTCCACAATCAGCCTAATAGTAGAGTAGGCAATCTTTGACCTTTTTTGGGTAGTATAGTCCCCATATGATCCCTATATAACCAAAACGGTTAACCTTTAGTTCCCCATGATACCCGACAAGTAGGGTGAATAGCATGGGGGGCCTAAATGAGGGAAGTTCTTCTAGTTCTTGTTCTTGACTTCGCACTGACGTGCTGGAATCTCGTTGACCGCTCCGGCATTCTTCCAGTCAGTACTTTAGGGACCTTAATCATCACCTACAGCATTTTAGTGGTTACTTAGTATAGACGTCGCATATTACCCAAAGCCCTATTCTAATTAATGAGGCAAGCCCCTATGTTGTTACAAGTAAATACGGATAATTGCGCCCAGTCTGGATAGAGGCCTACGACTCTATCAGCCTTTTCAGAATCAGCAACAATCACCTATTGTACATCGGCTCTTGCATCGTATTTGGCGCAGCTGTGCTGTAGATGCATGTAGTCATTCATTGCTACAAGAGTCAGCAGCAGTCAAGATTGACACAATGAGCGGCTACCTCACTACAGTCAATCCTTTCTCCAGCTGACAAAGTCTGAGCTACCTCAAGGTGCGCAATGCAAATGAGCCAGGAGAACTAACGGCGTTCCCCAACCCGACAACCACATCTCAGAGAACAGCAAACCCCAAAGCCCGAAGGGTTTGAGGGTTTGAGGTTCAGGGCCAGGGTAGGTGTGTGTGGGCGTGTGTGTGTGTGTGTGTGTGTGTGTGTGTGCAACCAGACCAAACGAAACCCTGTGTAACTCCCAGCCCGCACACTCGGCAAGACAAGAGCTTCCAATATTCTCATCCCCCAATCTAGGAACCTGATGAACAAACCTTGGGCCTGTGTTAGGGTTCGTTACATATGAATCTTATTAGTTTGGGGTTCTAAGGCCAGGGGTTTTTCAATCAGGTCCCTACATCACCGGGCCGTTCATTCAGTTGCTTGTCTAGTAGGTTAGTTATATACTAACCATATATGTATATATATGTATTTATATTGTAAAGCCCAGTAACCTATTTAGGTAACTGGAGCAAGAGGGTTTCAAAACGTCAGCTCGGAGGCGGCAGCACCATGAAGCATTGAGCGTACGGTCGCAGACCGCCGGGAGAAGAGTTAGGGACCAGAAAAGGAAAAGGACATAGGCATCAGCATTTTGTAGGGATATCCCTACCTTATTGGGCTTCATACCCTAAACCCTAAAGAGACGACCAAGAGACCACGATGCCAGGAGACCAACAGGAGACCACTGACCACCGAGATACCACCCGAGACACGGTACTCCCGGAGGTTTCCTAAACCAAAAAATCCTTTAAGAGTTCCTTCAGGGTTTTAGAGAGCTCCGGCGATTAGGGTTTGGTTGGGGTTTATAGGTTTGGAGAACTCTTCCCCCATCGCTTTCTTTATTGGGGGCAGGCTTTGGGGGTGTGTAGTATACTGTCATAAAGGACTGTAAGGGGATATGATATGGTATGATATGATAACTATATAGTTATTCGGGCCTTTCTATTGTTCGTGTTCAAGGCAACAGCCCATTCCTCGCCAGGCGAATGCAAGAGTCTTCTTCGAGTCGTGGCATTCCCAGCTTCAGATATGTTACCCCAATTGGATCCTACTGTGCAGGAGCCCATGCCGCTTCTTAATTTTTGATTTGGTGTTTAGTTCAGGGTCTCATTTAGGATTTAATGCCTTGGAGTTAAGGGCGTGGGCTACCATAATGCGTTTGCAAAGGTTTCGGCGTCGGGCTGTGTGATGAGTGTTCGAAAGCTCGTGCTAGTTCCGAGAGGGCCGGGGCTATGGCAATGTCGCCGCACATGGTCTTTTGCCAGTATGAGCTGGAGGGTTCACATAATACATATATATATATATATATATGTACACATACATACATAGAGACATACATACATACAGTATCTACACATATCAACTAGAAAGATCTCAATTTGTAGGCACGCAGCGGACAAGGATAGACATATTCCACACATCCGAAGACTTGTAGAAGAGTCATCTAGAGTTTAACTATCCCTGAACCATAGCCCCCGGACCCCAAACCCGTAACCCGTAAACCCTACAGTAAACTCATAAAGTTGAAAACCGGATAAATGACGATAAGTGCTGGGATTCCTTGTGAATTAGTCTTAGGGATTGAGGCTAATGGGTTTCCAACTTTTGGGCTTCTACCCTAAATCCTAAACCCTAAAGCCCCAGACCCTAAACCCCTAAACCCCTAACCCCCTAACCCTAAACCCCTAAACTTTAATCCCTAAACTCAAGGCCTAGGCTCCCGAGCTCAGGTGGCAACTCTATCGTCGGCGTGTTTGTAAGTGGTCGGGGCCCCGGGGGCCCCGGGGTCAGGATTTTCGGGTTTGGCCTATTGGGCTTTGGACTTTGGAGTACCATACTTTAACAAAGTTTTCGTAAGGGTTACTATAAGGGTTCTATAAGAGTACTATAATGCTGGTGGAACCCTGATTAAGAAACCTTGGGCCTTTATTAGGGCTCCTTTTATGAATCCCTACAGTATTGGGATTATAGGCCCGAGGTCTCTTAATCAGGTTCCTACATTAGGGTTTAGGGGCCCTTCGAGTGCTGCAACCTATCAGCTGTCCCATGGAGCCACTGGATTCGGCTCGGATTACAGGTTTAGGGTGTGGGGGTCTAGGGTTTAGGGCTTAGTGATGCTAAGGCTTTAGGGTTTAGGGTTTAGGCTTTAGGGTTCAGGGTTTAGGGTTTAGGGTTTAGGGTCTAAGGCTGCTAAGATTATGGGAGGGGGAGCTACGGCAGTCGTTCTGCACAAAGCCTTATCATCAAACAATCCGCCCGGAGCCCCATCTAGGTTCCTGAGTAGTACACTTTCGCTCTTTTCATTTTAGGGTCCCCTTATTGCGGGCCAGCCAAACACATAAGGACTTTGCCGCTACTTGGGCCTTTTGCTTTCTTGTGGGAGCTCAACATTAGCCCTTATACGGAGCATTCTAAATCACTCCGAAAATGGGGTATTGAATTGCATATAGACTTGCTTGTCTTCACTAAGGCACATAATATACTATGTTGAGTTGTGGGCTCCTTCTTAAAAAATATAGTATAATGGGCCCCACGACCCTATTCTAATTACGAAGGCCCCCGTATTACAGTAAACGCGCAAGTAAAGGCTTCCACGAGCAGGCGAAGAGGACAAAAAGAAGCACCCCATGAAACAGCCCTACCTGGACCCCAGAATGTATGTCGAAGAATAGGCCTTTTATAGGTTTTGGACCATGATTTTACTTGCTCTTTGGGGGTTTAGGTATGCCCTCTTGGCGTTCTTCTGGTTGGCTCTTAGGACTTGAACTTTTGGGGTTTCTATATTCACTCTAATAAGGAGGCTAAAACTTTAAATTTTAGGAGGGGTTCAGAAGTCAGCCAAGCCCTAAAGCAAACAGAGCTGCCGCCTCGGAATCCAAAAATGAGGCACATTCCACCCTTATAACCTAAGCCCAGACCCTTCTGCCTTCAACCCGAGGCCCCTATAGCACTCATGTTGAACCCCGCAAGGTATGTCACCAGGTTGTAAACATCTACAGTGCCCAAGAGCCCTGAGGCCGTAAGCCCCAAGCCCCGAAGCGGCTTCGGTTTAAGCCCCAAACCCCCTGCGCACTTGAATTCTAGTGAATCCCTAAACCTTCCATTTCGGATGTCCGCGGTATAGGGTTCAGGGTTAGGGTATGGGGTTTCAGGGTTAGGGTATGAGGTTCAGGGTTAGGGTATAGGGTTCAGGGTATAGGGTTCAGCCCTAAACCCTTAGCCCCATCAGGTTTGACAGCAAGGTGGTTCCTCAACTCGAGGCCGGGATTTTGACAGCGGGGTCTGGGCCTTTTTTTGTTTTAAGCTTTGGTTATGTTGCTTACTTGGAGGTTCAGGGGTAGTTATAAGGGTTTCTTTAAGCGTCCCTTTAAAGGGGTCTATAGGGATTTTATAAGGGTATAGGGTTTAGGGCTTACTTGGAGGTTCAGGGGTAATCGTAAGTGGGGTTGTAAGGCGATAATATGGGTTATAGGTAAAGTTACCCGTTACTTATAACCCTGCTTATTACTACCCATGAACTTCCAAGTAGTAGCTGAGTAGGTGACCTTTTAACCTGTTGGGGCCTATAGAATCCTACCATACCTGAAAAGGCTTTCTTGGCTGGGGTATTCAGCCCCTCAGTTTGTGAGGCTTCTATGTATTAGTTAGGTGCTTACAGGGTTTTATAAGTAAAAGCGCTATCCCTTCAGCTGTCCTAGCTATCTATAAGTAAGAACACTGTCCCTTCAGCTGTCCTAGCTATCTATAAGTAAGAACACTGTCCTTTCAGCTGTCCTAGCTAGCTACTTCTCACGTAAAACACCGTGCTGTAAGCTTTATTTTAAGAGCCCTATGTTGGGCTATGGACTTAGGAATGGAGCCTTGAACTCTATAGAACCCTGTGCGCCATTAGACCCCTGAGCCCAACAGAACCCAGGAACCGAATATAGGGGCCTCAAAAATTACCTATATTATTTGGGATTCCTTATTATAACTATAGAACAATGGTCTAGTACCACACCGTTTGGGTAATGAGGGCTTCCAGGGCGTCAATATCGGCTTGCGCAATGAACTTATGAAGCAAGGTTATGACGATTTGTGTAGCTAACTGGCCCCACCTGGCAGCACCAAACTC
Organism: Symbiodinium sp. CCMP2592; assembly: GCA_905221615.1. NCBI lineage: Eukaryota > Dinophyceae > Suessiales > Symbiodiniaceae > Symbiodinium > Symbiodinium sp. CCMP2592. The sequence continues at coordinate 635,872 of CAJNDT010002879.1, forward strand.
GCATGCCTGGCTTGAACCAGGGTAGCTAGTCAAGGTTTGCGGCCAGATGTGGTTGCGGCAAGACCTGTATACCTCTGTGTGTAATGTAGGAGCCTGATTAAGCAACCCTGGGCCTATAACCCCAGAATAGTAGGATTCATACAAAGGAACCCTAATAAAGGCCCAAGGTTTCTTAATCAGGTTCCTACATGACCGTAAGCAAGAGTTCATGTAGCAAGTCTCGCGCTCCTCGTCAAGTACTCTAGAGACCCACCCTAGGCCCTAAAACCCCAAACCAAGCCCTAAACCCACAAACCCTAAACCCCTAAGCCTTAAACCCCCAAACAAATCCTAAACCCACAAGCCCTATAAACCCTTAAGCCCTAAACCGACAAAGTAACCCTAGAACCTACAACCCTAAAAGCCTTTGACACTCTAACACCCTAAGCCCCAAGAACCCTAAAAACCCTCAAAACCCTAACGCCCTAAGCCCCAAACACCAGAAAGCCCCAAACCCTCAAAGCCTGAAAAACCCGCAAACCCTACACCCTCAAGGCCCTCAGAAACATGAAACCCTAAACCATGAAAGTCCCAAAGCCTAAGCTGTAGCTCCCGGCTTGCCCCTAAGCTCCACCAAAATGAGAGGGGCCTGAGAACTTAGAAGAGGGTTTTTGGGCTCCTTTGAGGGTTCTTGGATTCTATAAGGGATCCGCAAGGGTACTATATAGTATAGGGGCCTTAGAAATTACGATGTAGTGCACCAGAATTATAATAAGGAACCTACAAAGTTGTCATAAAATGGTATTGGTGAATTTTTTGGCCACTACATCATGACATTACCCACACCCTTCACACCGCAGGTGTGGCGGCAACGCGGCGTGAGGAGATGCCCGATAGTAATAATTGCTGCTACAACTATAAACATGATGGCTGTTATCTTAAGGTTACTGTCATTATTTCTGAGCTCCAAAATGAGGAAATGTAGTGGTTTGTAGTGATTTGTGGTAAAGGCAGGCTTATTATTGGGTTGTTGGAGCGATTTGTCGCCAGTTTGACGGGATTTTGAGAGTGCATTGGTATATTGTATTGACATGTTTGTTGATGTGTTTGTTTGTTCGTTAGTTAGTTTTGGTTTTGTTCAATATGAGAATGCAAGCGTTAGTATTATTGTCATTACCGTTGTTTTAGCTGTATGATTACTGTTATCATCTATTAGCACGATGATGATGATTAAGATTATAAGTTCTTCCGTGGTTTCCCGTAGTATTAGTTTGGAAAAATACCATGTTTAGCAGTAGCAATAGTACTCGGCGTCGTCGTAGTAGCAGTGGTAGTAGTGGTATCAACCCTAGTATTATTGTTGTTGTCAGTACTGCTACTATTGATGTTATACCTACCGCTATCACCATGATTGCTACTAATTGTACCTGTTGTTTGTTATTTGTTGGGTGTTGTCAGTGCCATCATGCGTATTATGAAATGCAGTATTTTCGCTTCCATTTTCACAATTCGTAGCATGCCACACGGTAAGTGCTGCAATTCCTTACGGATTCTGACTAGCCTCCCATATTACCCCTAAGGTCCTTTTTACTTGGCGGCTGATGATCAGGGTTTAGCAGTACGGTCCTTAAAAGCCGTGAAATTGGGCTGAGGAGGAGCCAGTTTTGTTTTTCGTGTTGAAGCTTCAAGGTTTCTAGGTTCTGTTTCTGGGTTTAGGGTATGTGGCCTATAGGGCAACAGAGTTTAGGTTTCATCGGTGCCACTTCCATTGTGGAATTGGCATTGCTTTTGCTTTTGTTGTCACCGAAGCCTGCAGCACATATTCCGTATTCCCAGTGATGCAGTGTGTCTTCTTAGATTGAACATGCATGCCGCAACATTCAAGCTTCTCTATTTCCGTTTTGTGTTTCCTGGACCGTAACCCTTAACCCTAAAAGAAGCAGAAGCAGAAGCCAAGCCTTTTGTATTGCACTAAGCCCTAAACCCTAAACCCCAAACCAAATGATGTCTTCATTTTCTGGCTCTTGCTGGTGCTTCGATTCATGGCTCAGCTTCATTTGGCCGGAGTAGCAGCATCGCACACCAACCTGACAGCTGCTGAGATGATCTATGCTTGCCCATCCAAAATCGAGTCAAGCCTGATTACCTAAGCCGTAAATCTTAAACCTTGCAGTGAGAAGCCCTTATATCCAGCTTACGCACTGACCTGAAACACATGGGAAGAAGGACCACCGGCATTTTCGAGGAGGCTTTTCGGGACGTCCTACTGCAGGCCATTCTTCTCATGCCAAGTTCGGAATTTTAGTTTGTTAGTTTGTGTTTTGGGGTTCGTTTGTGTCGGTTTGTATCCTGGTGAGTGGGCACCCCAAGACGCTGTCCTAGTTGGACCTGTCCCCCCAAACCCCTGGCTATCCAATCGGGAAACACCGCAGCTGCTTGAAAGATCGTGGGGTCGGTTATAGACACACTCGCATTTGCCGCTATGTGCTTGGGAGGGTTGCAATTGGTGGCGGTGACCAGCCTTGATGAAGCCAGCTCGGAACACAGTGCTATACCCACGAACTGTGAGACCCGACCTTGAATAGTTTTTTGGATTAGAGTGGTAACCTTTAACCTTTTTTGGGTAGTATAGTCCCTATACAACCCCTATATTACCAACAAAAAGGTTAACCTTCAGTTCCCCATGATACCCGACAAGTAGGATAATTTTCGATGTCATCAACCCTTACATCCTAAGCCGCCTCTAGCACCCTGAACTTCCTAAACCCTGAAACCATCTTCAGCCCTAGACCCCTTAAGCTCTAAACCCCATATAGATCCCTTTAAAGGAGCCCTATAGATTTCTTTCAAGGAACCCTATAGATCCCTTTAACCCCTGAGACCCGAAGCCGAAGCATAAACCCTAAAACCTAAACCATAAACCCTACTTTTAAACCCTAAACCTTTAAATGGGAGCTTCCGAAAAGTCGGGGTACCTAATTTGGGTCCCTTATAATAAGGATCCTACTGTTTAGGGTGCTATCTTAGGGTCCCCTATTTTCGGAAACCCCCAAATCCTAAAGCGCGAGAGAGGTCGGGGGCTCCGTTCAAGACGACCTCCACCGGCAGCTGCTATCTCCAAAGGAGGATCGTCCAACCCTGGATAACCTACCCTTTAAGGTAAAAGCCAGAAAGTTGGAATATGATTATCCTAAACCCTTTATGGTAACCATATTCCAACTTTCTGGAGTTCCCTTTAGTGGGTTTAGGGGATAGGGTTTAGGGTTTAAAGTTAGGGTTTAGGGTTCAGTGTTTAGGCAAAACCCTACACCCTATACACCCTAAACCCAAAAACCCTAAACCCCAAACCATGAACACTAAATCGCAAGCCCAAAACCCTAAACGGAAGCCCTGTTCGCTCGAGCCATAAACGCGGCCCCGGCGTTTTGCGACACTAAGTCGACCCGTGACAGGGTCGACCGGCTAATGTAGGAACCTGATTAACAGACCTTGGGCCTTTATTAGGGTGCCTGATGCTATTTTGGTGTTATAGGGTCAGGGTTTCTTGATCAGGTTCCTACATTAGGCCCCTGGTGTGTATACCCAGGCTTGAAGCGGCCTCAACCCTACTTTAGGCCCTAAACCAAGCTTGGAGGTTCATAGTTATAAATTCCTGCATCATCGGCCGATTGGGCGTTTACCAAGATAGGGGACGCCAATATAGCACCTTACACAGTAAGGTACCCATAATTTTCGGAAACCCCCAATTGGTGGTAGAAGCCACTTGAAGGTTCATGGGTAGTTTTTGAGTAGGGTTCTAAGTAGGGTAGCTATACTTATATCCCAAAATAGGGGACGTATAGCCCCAAGTATAACTACCCCTGGAACCTCCAAGTAAACCCTGAACCCGATATCCCTATGGAGATCCCTTCAAAGGGACCCTTAAACCCTTATGACTCCCCCTGGAACCTCCAAGTAAACCCTACACCCGATATCCTTATAGAATCCCTAAAGATCCCTTTAAAGGGATCCTTAAGCCCTTATAACTAACCCCTGAACCTCCAAGCAGCTGCAGAGAGAAAGATGCCAGTCGTCATCCCCCGATCTCCTGCAGCATCGTGGATGGTTGTCGGTGCTTGGACTGGAATTTTAATGGGAGTTTCCGAAAATTAGGGGGGGAGGTACCGTATTTTGGGGTCCTTATAATATTTATATTATAATAAGGATCTCATTATTTAGGGTACTATGTGAGGGTCCCCCATTTTCGGAAACTCCCAAGTAGCTACCAACAAGCTATCTTGCACTACCTGCCCGACTACACGATGCACGACGAGTTCTTCGATGTTGTTTCGCCGTCGTGTACGCCCAGCGGGCGGTGCCACTACCTTTTACAAACGGAAGCCCTGGACCCTGCCACCTCTCCCTCCCACCCCGGCTGCATGGTTTAGGGTTTCGGGCTTAGGGTTTAGGGATAGTATAGCATTTGGGACTCAGTGGTTGGGGCGTGTTCGGCTTCTTAAGGTTTCTTTAGCTGCGTGTCTGTGTGTCGATCTGGGACAACTTTAGATTACGCTGGTCTCTCGACATTGAGGTTTCTGTGCTTGGGTGTATGAGGTTCAGGGATGGAGTTCTGTTGGAGTTTACTGCTCCGTGCGGGGCCCAGTTTTTCCTGGAACCATACTATCGGGTTCCTTATTATCAATGCAGTATACTGGGCCCCAAAACTAAATTCAAATGATTAAGGCCCCTATATTGCCCGAACGTTTCCATCTGAGAACCCGCCAAAAACCCTAAACCCTAAACCCAAACCACCCAAAAAACATCGAGCCCTGCATCCCGGGCCCTCTGCCCGAAACTCGGACAAGGGCGAACCCACCTCCCTACGCCCTCCCCGCCATCCTAAGGTCCTATCGTAGAAGCCAGAAAGTTGGAACATGGCTTGAGGAGGATTAGTGCTAGGATCCCTTATACTTTACCTTAAGGGCATGGGGATAATGATGTTCCAACTTTCTGGCTTCTACTGTAAGCCCCAAAACTGAAACCCTGAAGAGTTCCTTGATTTGTTTATACTACAAAGACACCCCAAACAATCCTTTTCTAATTCGTCATAAGGACCTAAACCTAGAACCCTAAGCCCCTCGAGCCGCGATAGAGGAGCCCAAAGATCCGGCAGAGCCGATATCTCAGGGACCATTGGCAGGGCCTACAAAAAGCACATAAGCAAAAACAAGGGTAGGGATATCCCGTATAGACCCCCTTATAATGAAGCCCAATAAGGCAGGGATATCCCCATAAAATGCTTATGCTTATGTGCTTCTTAGGTCTCTAAATTGGGCTTGTTCAGGGTGTAGCTTAAGTTTCATTGGGAATTAGTTTTTGTTCATAGAAAACCCAAGAGAATAGTTAAAGTATTATTTTTATTATGTTTCTAAGGGGGGTATAGGTAGGGGCTTGATGTATGAGGTTTTACGAAGCCCGAAACGTTTCGGGGCTTTTGACGGCTGGGTTTTGGGTTTAGGGTTTAAGGCTTCGGGGCTTTTGAGGGTTTACCTGGACCCCAAACAACCTTATCTCACAATCAGAAGGAGCGACGATTTTAGGCTTTAGGGCTTTTGTGTGTGGGGGGGGGCGGGGGGCGGGGAGGGATCTGGGGTTTCAAGCGGCGCCGGCACCCAACGGGACCCACAAAGACCGGACCAAGAAAAAGGCACCCATACTTGACCGTAGAATTTTGACACTGGTATGTTTGGAGGGAGCGTTCTAAAGAAGAGGGGGGGGTTAGGGGAGCTAGTCGTGTGGCAATGTGGTACGCCCAGATCCAAGGATGGCCATCGCCGCTGCAGGCCCTCCTTGGTCGGGAGGACGGCCACATGCATTACGCCGAGTCGTCGCTCCTGACCTCCCCGACGGCTGCTTGGCTTCTGGGGGCCGTGGACGACATGGAGTTTGCGTACGCTCGGCTTCAATTGTTGTTCACGCCGTCCAACTTTCAGCTCGGCGGTGTTGATCTTGTATCCCCGTGGGTCCAACTGTGTGTGGGTCGCGATCCGGTACAGAAGTGCGCGCGAGAGCACCAACCAGGACCCAACCGTGCACGTCTATTCGGTGCACAGGTCCCCTGCCGGCATCGCTGCATAGTCAGAACGGTGACGCTGAGACAGGGCGGTGTTGACTTCAAGGAGGGCCAGTCCGAGATCAGCCTTCGCGTTGCCAAGCATTATGGCATGCTGACGCAGCCCAGGCAGCGGCACCAGTCAGCCGAAGTGTGTGATGGACAATGGGTCTTGTGTTCGTTGGGGTAACAGGTCGGGGGGGGGAGGGGATGCGATAGTGAGAGGGCTAACGCATCCAGTCGAAAGATGGTGCTTGCTGGAGGCCCGGTGCCACGCACGTACTTGCCGTGGCACTTCAGTTCCGCGGTGTCGTATACTGTCACCAGACGGACGAGACCATGCTCGCAGCGACCTTAGCACGCAAAGTCCTCAGATGCACGACGTGGCATCTGAGCAAACGTCCCGTCAGGTGAAGGGGATGTTGGCTGTGAACGAGCAGCTGCAAGACGACATGGTACTGTCCCAATCCTGTGTCAAAGTTCGGACTACAGGCCCGAATCAATAAAATCTGTTGAACCATGCGCCTGTGCGCGACCTGTCGTTTTGAGGTGTGAGGCTCAAGGTTCGTTTCACCAGAGAAGTAGGGTCTTATTTCGTGTCATCCTTCAGGAAGGCTTGTGTGCAGTATTCATAAGATCAACAGCCTACCGTTTGCTAGCATGTGCTCTGTTTCAGTCTTCATTAGATTTCGTGGCTGAGACAGGGAGCTTCCGAAAATTAGGGGTCCCTTACTTGGGGGTCCTTGTAACAAGGATCCTACTATTTGAGACACTATATTAGGGTCTCCTATTTTCGGAAAACTCCCAACTGTGTTTTTCAACTTTGGTTGCCAACTGTTCAGCATGGTCTAAACCCTAAGCCCCTCAGTCAGACCTGAAAACCTCCTGAGACGTCTATGTTTCGAATCCCTCAAAGGGACACGGCATGCCTTCAACTTAAGCTTGAAGCCCCAACCCCCATACTCCAGGACTCGAATATCTCTGCACCCGGACAGCCTTAAAGGTGAATCGCATTTTTGCACAGTTCCCCGGATGATCTGACCATGAGCATGCCAAAACAGGCCAGGCAGATTGGATTCGAATTGCTATCAAAGCCAAAAGAACGCTATAGCCCTGAACTCCAACCCTAAACTCTAAATCCTACACACCTTTCAAAGCTTACCCCCAAAATTTTTATTAACCCCAAACCCGAAACCCCAAAACCCTATAAACCCCATACACCCTATAAACCCTAAACCCCAAACCCATCTAAAGCCCTAAAACCTCAGGCAGCGGCCGGCAGTGTGGACGAATCCGACTGTGGGACGCCTCCTTGTCGCCGTCCCAGTGGGGTTTCGTGGTTTGGGTCTTTGGGGTTTACGGCGTTTAGGGGATTATTATGGTGTTTAGGGGTACATAGGGGTTGATTATGGTGTTTAGGGGTATATAGGAGTTGATTATGGTGTTTAGGGGTATGTAGGGGTTGATTATGGTGTCTAGGGGTATATAGGGGTTTATTATGGTGTTTAGGGGTATGTAGGGGTTTATTATGGTGTTTAGGGGTATGTAAGGGTTTGTTATTGGGGTTGAGGGGTATGTAGGGGTTGATAATTGGGGTTGAGGGGCATGTAGGGGTTTATTATTAGGGTTTAGGGGTGAAGGGTTTAGAAGTTTGGGTTGCGCCGTTGTTCTACTTCGGGCCCCGGCTCATGCCCTAGCTGCTTGGGGGCAGTATTGACCAGAATGGTTTAGGGCCTAGGGCGCGGACGGTGAGTAGAATTAAGCGGGATTTTATGCTATGCTAGAGCAGGGGCTAATAATTGCATTATGCCGTGAGAAGGTAGGTATTGGATGTTTCGGTCGAGGGCATAGGCTTGAGTGGACTCTACAAGCAGAGCCGCACCCAAAGTCCCATCCGGATCATTTCGTTCCTTGTAATGTAGGAACCTGATTAAGAAACCCTGGGCCTATAACCCCAAAATAGTAGAATTCATATGATAAGGAACCCTGATAAAGGCCCTGGGTGTCTCAATCAGGTTCCTACAGTATGCCGGTGTTGTTCGGAGGATCTCGGGTCCGAGCACCCCAAATCAGAATTGGAACGCTGGTCATCTTTATAGCTTAAATAGTGAAAAAGGGGAACTTGAAACTTTCTGGCCATATATGTGAGCTCTAACTTAGAAAGTTTGAACTTTTTGGGGCCCGGTTGTTGAAGAAGAGAGTATAACTACCTTAAACCCTAATCCTTAGAAGCCCTATAGAACCCTCAAAGGAACCCCTTAAAGGAACCCTTAAACGAACCCTTATGACCCCCCTTACAACCCCACCTATAACTATTGAAGAAGAGAGATGGATCTTGGGTACGGCCCCCACTCAGTAATACCTTAATAGTAACCCTAGTATAGACCCTTACTGTATGGGGGCCGTACCTAAGAGAGATCCCGGAGATCGAGCCTGAAGGCAAACCCGAGGACCCAGCGATGTGCAAACAACTTGTCAGGGTTGTGGGTTAAGGTCTACACTTCTCTTGGGGGTAGTTAGAAATAGTTTTTAATTTTTGGTTATTATAATCCCTCAGAAGCAGCTAAAATTATTATTTTTGCTAGGGTTCTAAGTTCAGTATAGTTCTGGATAGGCGGGAAAGGCATTGCACCAGAGCTCTCGGGACAGGTGCAAGCCTGCTGAACAACCATCTCCCGCGACATGCCAGCTCGAAACCGAACCGTCCATGAGCAAGTCGGCGATCTTCCCACACGGTGCCTTTCCGTGCGAGCCATGCTGTCTCTTTTCTGGTCGCTGTCACTCCCTGCCATATCCATGGCATCGAGACAGCCCGATGGAGAGCACGAGATCATGAACCTGGGTTCTAGTTAAGGGGTATAATTTCAGTTACGAAAGTGCAGAAACTATATACGATTTACTGTAGATCCCTACGATGGTAACTCAAATTAAACCCTCGTATTTACCATAGACCCATGTTATGGTAACTTAAATTGAATTCCTTCAGAAAAACCCAGGAACATGCAGTTTCTTCAGCACCGACTCATCCTAGAAGGAGAGGAAGGAAGCTTGAAGGAAGCTCAGCCGCTCCACTGGGTTCCCTAGGTTGGATTTCGGGACATTTTTTATTTTCCTTATTTGGGTTTATAAGGGGCCCAATATATATATGTATATATATATATATATACATATATATATATATATATATATATATATATATATTTTCAGTGTGTTTAGAGGCCAACCCAGTTCCCGGGTTCTTGTTGATGGTTTTAGTTCCAAGATACCATCTTTAGGGTTCCTTGAAGGCATCTTATAGGGGTTCCTTTAATGGCTCTGTAAGGGTTTAGGGGTTGAAGAATTTAGTTTATACAAGTTACCATAACAGGGAGCTATAGTGAATAACAGGGTTTCCGGATTGCGGAAACTGAAGTTAAATTCCTTAACAAGAACCCAGGTTCACTTCCCGAAGACCGGCAGCTCCTTTGTCAACGCCATCACCCACCTAAAGGGCGCTTGCCCAGCCCTCGTCAAGCACGCCATCAACCAAGAGACCGTCGGCGGCGGTGCCTGCTGGCTGTCCCGCTGGTTCTCAGAGCTTCGTGCTGCAACCTTGTGCTTGACGTTGTAATATGGGGGTTTCCGAAAATGGGGGACCCTAATCTAGTACCCTAAGTAGTAGGATCCTTGTTATAAGGATCCCCAAAATATGGTTCCCCTAATTTTCGGAAACTCCAATATCCCAGGTGTTTTGAATGCCCCAAGACCCAAAGGGTCCGAGGAGTACTAAAGTATACACTTTCGGGGCCCGAATATCCACAAAGTACCCACTTTCTTGTTACTTGGAACCTTTGGACACGACCCATGCACGTTCAGCACTGCACTGCAGAGCTCTCCTCGAAAGCTCAGACCACAATGCTTTAAAGCAACCTTATGGATCAGATACAGGGGCCTATAAACAATTGGGTGGTTGTCAAAATTAGGGTCCCTGTTTGGGTACCCTAAATAATAGGTGCCGTACTATAATAGGGACCCAAAAAGGGACCATAATTTTGACAACCACCCAATTTGCCTATATTGTTTTGGGGGCTCCTTATTGTAATTCCTTTATGAATCCCAAACAGTCCTGCGGCCCCGGCAGTCTTGATGTCCGGTAGAGCTCAACCTCAAAAGTGTTAACATGGAGGCCCAAATAGGTACCTACACTATTTAGGAGGTTCCTTACTATACGTATAGGACACTGAGCCCCCAAACCCTATGATTCTAATTATCAAGGCACCTACATAGTGCTCTGACCAACACCCTGCACCTGATTTCAGGAGCGCTGCCCGCAAGAATGCCACGCAGACCATTACGTCTGCCAGCGGCCAGCGTCGCCGCATCTTCCTGTAATCAGCTACTCCGCCCAGAGGGGCCACTTGGTGGGAATGTTTCGCAATCCAGATCAGCGCATCCTTTCTGCCTATCATGACGAGGCTAACAACTTTGCAGCGGAAGACTACGGCAGCTTCTTCATCGACGCGGCACACAACCAGATCCAACACAACGGAGGGAACTGCACCGGATCTGTGGTGAGCGGCTTGCCCAAAATTCCGCTGCTGGACTTTGCCAAGACGTGGAAAGGGGGTGTAACTTATCAGCTGACTGCCGACAACCAAGCCATGTCAGCAGTGCATCCGCGTCGACCCCAGGTGACGCACCGGGATGCCACTGAGGCAGCACGGAGAGTGCATGACGGCTTTGCCTTCGTGGGTATTACAGAGGAGTGGGACCTATCCATCTGCCTCTTTCACAAGATGTTCGGAGGTGCATGTGATGCCTTCGAGTTCGAAGATACGAGGCCCAGCTATGATGGGAAGAGCGCTGCTGAAGACTACGACACTATTCAGCTTCAGGGCTGGCACGATGACATCGACGACGTTGTCTATGCGGCCGCCTTGGAAGTCTTCCGCAGGAACCTCGTTTCCTTCAACGTCTCGCACGAGACCTGTCAGGAGTGCTACAGCCAGAAGTTTAGGAGAGACTCGGAATCGAGCTAGGGGCGCAAGGTCACAGGCCTGTAAGCGTAGTGAACCTCGCGCCATGAGACTCAGAGAGTCCCGAAAGAGTGGCCCTCTTGTGGCTCGCGCCACACACTGGGCCCGCTTGCGCAGACAGCGTTGAGATGCAAAAACACACCTGCGCTAGCCGTCACGCGATGTCCATGAACTGCCTTTAGAAGCATTCAGAGAGTTGCACTTTTCCTTGCACTGCTTATGGTCTCAGAGTGAGAGAGGGCTTTTGGGCAAATCAGGGATCACAAGACAAGAGTTGGAGTCTTGCAAAGGAACGAAACTGTTGTTTGCTGAGGGTAGTTCTTGTTCTTGCGCTCCCACTGACGTGCTGGAATCTCGTTGACCGCTCTGGCATTCTTCTAATGTAGGAAACCTCAATAATTAGAATAGGGTTTTGGGGGTTTCTTATTTAATCTCTAGTATGATGGGCCCCAAACCCCTATTCCAACGATCAAGGCCCTTATGTTACATATTGGTTCCTTCCTCTTGTCCCGTTGGAGGGCCGCTAGGAACCCATTGCCTCCACACCTAAACCTTAGAAGCTTTAACGCCGAATCCCTTACATCTTTCACCCCAAACCCCAAGCCCGAATCCATGGCCCTCAGCCCGAAATCGCCCTAAGCCCTTGTTCGCCCCAGCTCGGAAAGCTTCAGTCGCTGTACCTGAAAGGCAAAATCCAGGTCTAGGTTGTTTCACTTGGGCCGGAGGAAGGTAGGTTGTTTAATGGGTGCTCAAATGTATATGTGCGGGAGGTGATTGGTCTGAAACTCTTATCTAAGCGTATGAGCTACACTTTAAGACATAGCAGGCTCCACCAAAACAGCAACCACCTGTATAGTTCTCGCTAGTCGACGTCAGCCGCTTATCAACCGCTACGGTGACCCCATGCAGTAGAACGGCAAGGTGACAAGAACGAAGCACAAGAGTGAAGCACCTCCCACTTCAGGGCTTACGGCTGTACCGCCGCGTCTTTGCAAGCAGTGTTGTAATCAGTTTCAGTGATCCCCAAAGTCTAAACTATGCGGACTACACGCTCTAAACGAAACGGCCTTAAGGCCCTAACCCCTGAAGCCCTAAACCCCGAGGTGCTCTCACGGCGGCAGAAGACCTTCCAGAATCACACCAACCCCCTCAGAGGTGGGTATTATCGGGGCTTTAGTAATTAGACTAGGGTTTGGCCCATGATACTATTCTTTGATAAGGAACCCCTCGAAACAGCATTAGTAATTATTTAGGCCCCTATGGTAGGACGAGGGTTCGGGGTTGGTTTGGGGTTTCGGCTACTGGCGGACCCATGCATGGGGCCTAAAGCGCAGAGGCTTTTGAGTCGTTAGGGTTTCGGGCTCAGGGAGTGTCAAAGTGCCACGGCGAGACCACAGAAGAACACTCGGGGGGTTAAGCTTTATTTAGCCGGAAGCCATGTTCCGTCACAGCGTAACCATCGCCATTGCCGTCTTGCAAAATCTGCTTGTAAGTGCTTGTTGTTTTGTTTTCGCTTTGGGCTCCTTCATCCCAGCAAGTCGGCATAAATACTTGGCACACTAATTCAGAGGCGGGATCGCGCCAACACCACATCTGTCCCTTATTGAGGCTCCAGCCACAGCTGCGACAAGCACAACCCTTTCAACCAGGTTGATTGAGAGTTGTGTTTTTCCTTCACATCCGTACAATTGTGGCATGGTATGGAGTTGGGGGCCTTCGGAATAATTAAAAGCTTCAGGGTTGAGGCAGAGCTGGACGAATAGACCATCAAGAACAAGTCTTTAGAGCCGAGTGGATACACTTTACACTTTTCGGGATAATATTATCCACTATAAAACTGAAAGTGTTCAGTTTTGCTGGGCTTATGGACTCGGCAACTAAGAGTCATGGTTGTCAATGTTGGATAATGAAAGTGTGGGTGGGGTCGCAACTTAGGGTTCAGTGCGGGGTTTTGCTTGGATCGTATGTTGCTTTGGTCAGTGGTTCTTGCAGCAAGGCTTAGCTGGTTTCAACTGCTCCTCAATTGTGTCTCAACAGTGTCCGAAAGATTGAAATTGGGGTTGTTGGCTGAACCGTGCCGCAAAATTAGTCAGAGGGTTGATTCTGCAAGAATCGTAATCGTAAGGCACTCAGAGGGATGATTCTGCAAGAATCGCACCTACCCAAACCCCTCATCGAAGCCAAAGATCCCGGCAGGTGATGCCGATTCCGAGGCTGGAGGGGCCCCGTCGAGCCTTACTTGGAGGACCATGGGACTTAGTAAGTAGGGTTCTAAGTAAGGGAACTATAGTTATGTCTAGTTCTAACCCCAATTAAGGTACTTATAACCCTGCTTACTAAGTCCCATGATACTCCAAGTAGGACCCAGAGAAGGCCCTGATCCCCTTCTTTAGGGTCTAGCTTCCCTTATTCTCCCCTTGAATCCAAAAAGGGCATCTTTTCTTATTCTCCTAGGTTACTGTTAGGTCTAGCTAATTGAGAAACCCGAGGAAGGAAGCCTCTAGAGTAGGAGAAGCTTAAGCTTCTCCTGCGGGTGACCCATACGTTAGATAGTGAAGGGGGGGGAACTTGAAACTTTTTGGCCTTATATATCAGCTCTATCTTAGAAAGTTTGAGCTTTTTGGGGCCCGGTTGTTGAAGAAGAGAGATACAAAACATGGCATAAAGATAGTGCGTAATTGTCTATTGCCTCCTTAGGAATTAGTTTTTATTATTGTTCATATAAAACCCATGAGAATCTTAAAGCGATTGCTTTGATTAAGGTCCTAAGGTGGTACTGTATCGTAGTAGACTTCGAGTCGATCATAGTATATCCTAGTATGCTATAGTATAGTAGAGTATGACATAGTATGCCAGTGTGGCATCTTGTAGTGTACTCTGTTGCATCCTGCTTGAAAATTCAGCCCTTCCAGAGCAATCCAGGTAGCAGCCCCAAGCCCAAACAGTTTGTCGTGCAGGTAACCGACCTATCTCTGCGACCCGCCATTCTGATGAGCACATTGCCTCTGCGGGTTGCTGAGGACTGCGGGTTTATGCGCAGGGGCTTGGAGACCGAGAATTAGGGCTGAGGGTTGAGGGTCTGTGTTTCAAATTACTTGGAAAGTTCATGGGTAGTTATAAGTAGGGTTATAAGTAGGGTAACTATACTTAGAACCCATATTAGGGGACTTATAACCCCACTTATAACTACCCCTGAAACTGCAAGTAAGGTTTCTCTTGAAGTACATAACTACTTGCTCTCACTTGCGCAAAGGCTCAAGGCTGGACAAGACTCGAGAAAAGATACGTTGTCTTGGAAGCCGAAACGAAACAATCCGATTCTTCAGCTCTTGATTTTAAGGGCCCGGACCAAAGGAGCTGCATCTCATAAATGAAACCTTGTGACAAAATAGGGGCCTTAACAATGACCTATACTATTTTGGGGGTTCCTTATTATTATAAGTATAGTATAATAAGGCTCCTATAGTGCATCTATGTCCAACTCGATATGTGATAGTTTGCGAGGCTGGCGGCGGAAAGTAGGTTCCACAATTTCAAGCATTTTGGTTGGCGAATTGTTCTTTGTGAATAGACTGACGAGGCCAAATGACTGTAGTATCAATATCAGCATTAGTTTTGGTTATAAGCATGAGTAATTATGAGTATATTTGAGTTAGTATGCCAGTATCAGGAGCCGCGTGTCAGCGTGGTCTGCGCAGAAGCCCCAGGGAATATTTGTCGGGCAAGAGTCAATGTAGGTTGCAGTCCAGGAGACTAACCCTAAGGCTCAAACCAACTCACAAGCCTCATACAATGTGGTCTTTAGTCCCCAAGAGCCTCAAAGTACGAGTCCTTAGAGCCTTAGGGTAAGTATCCAGACGATCATTGGAGTTAACAGGCAAGATACTCCCAATTGAGTTGCTTACAACCTGAGCATCTGCATCCCTGCTGAGTACATGGATCCTCTCCTTGCCCTGAACTTGTGATTGGACGGCGGGTGAGGGCCAGAGGTTGCTCCTTTTCGAGCCGAAGCTCACGGTTTTTTGAACCGTCATGTGTGTCTAAAAAACCCTAAAACATCCTAAAACCCTAGACCCTAAACCCCTTAACCCCAAACTGGGCCTGAGATTTGAGTTTCGAGCACGGCCTTTCGCTGGACCAGGGGAAAAACTTTAAGAACTACTGCTGTGGTAGTGCAACTAGGCCAGGCTCAACTGCATGTCGGTTCGCTCCAGCTCTGAATGGTAGGCCCCGAACCCGCAAATCTAGGCCGCATAAACCGCATGGATCGCTGCAACGTGGCGATTTAGGGTCAGGGGAGATTCGGATCCACGGAACAGCCCAAGCCTCGACAGTCGTTTTTGGAAGAATCGGGCATAGATGTTCGGATCTCAAAACCCTATGCTTTGTCGGATGCGATTCAGGGCTTGGGTCCTTGGGTCCTCTCCGAGGCCGACCCCGTCATACTTCTAGAGCTCTGAAAGGTTTAGAGTTTTGAGTATATTCGGGCCTTAATCATTAGAATAGGGTTTTGGTGCCCGTTCAACTATGATTATAATAAGGAGCCCCCAGAATAGTAGGGGTAATCAGTTATTTAGGCCCCTATGTTAGGAGACTTGACTCCTGGCAATCACTTCGCACTGGGCTCGCAGGCTGTACGGCTCGCCCACAAGGCCACTTAATTTCCGGACCGACTTGCTGTTCGGATTCTAATCCCACGGAGAATCAAATCCTCTGATGAGATTGCTAGAACTTTCATTGTCCTCCTCTCAGTTTCACCTCTACTTCGTAGGTGTGGAGTTTGGGAAGCCAAGAACGGAGCGTAGCGCTTCGACTTGCTTGGTGCAGCCATGGGGGCCGGCGCCAGCGTGGAGGAACATGCTTCTTGGTTTGCATGACGGGTTTTCGACTGGATACCCTAGCGACATTTAGAGCTCTAATAATATAGGGGCCAAAACACTTACCAATACTATTTTGGTGGTTCCTTATTGTAGTTATTGTATAATTTTTGTAGCTCTATAGTGTTTAAGGTTTAGAGTCCTGGGTTCGGCGTGTAGGACGATTTCAAGCGGGTGCTTGGGGCTTCGGGGTTTTTCGGTGGACGTGCAGACCTGCGGAAGCTTACTGATCGCCATGCTCTACAGTAGAAGCCAGAAAGTTGGAATATCATTATCGTAACCCCTTTAAGGTAAATTAAAGGGGATCCTACCATTAACCCATATTCCAACTTTCTGGAGTTCCCTTTACAGACAAGCCGCAACCAGGGTTGATACGCAGCCCTGAAAGCTGAACCCTGAACGTTCACTCATAATATATGGGCCTGAAATGGTTCCCTATACTATTTGGGGGGGTTCCTTTATTAGTATGGTTATAGTATAATGGGGCCGAACCCTATTTTAATTTTAATTATAATTTGTTTATACGATCCACTGCAACCCAACGTACTCCTCCCAACCCCAAACTCAAAACGTGAGACGCAACCGCGCCTTGCTGAGGATGTGCTGAAAGCATCACCAAATCTGCCCAACCGGTACAACGAGCAGGAGGACTTCAAGCGATTCCGGGGCGAAGCTCGGTTTCAACACCTTTATCGCTGCGTTTTGCAGGGATGATTGTTTTGAAGCGTGTTCTACGTGTCCTGTACACCCAGAGTCCAGAGCCCGAGGTTTCACTGTAGGGTTGAAGAGTGTGCGGCGCTTCAAAGACTGTAAACCCCAAATGAGCCCTGAATTCTCAACCTGATACACCCTAAACGAGCCCTAAACCCCGAACCCTCTAAACCCTAAATGAGCCAGAACCCTTTAAGCGAGAGCTGCGAGGGTTTGTGACCTGACAAAAAGTGCCAGAATCGACACTGCCCCCACGAGGCCCACATCCTATGGTTTTTGGCTCCTAGTTGTTGTGTGTGTAGCTTTAGAGCTTAGTGTTCCTAGTCTAGGATGCCCAGTAGTACCCTTATTCCCTTTTTGTAGTCCTAGGTTCCTTGTAAAGTTACCCAATACCAAAAAGAGAGGCCTTTTTTATTCTTAGGTTACTGGGTATCCTCGTAGTTTCAGGTTTCGCATGATAGGGAGCAGGAGCTGGGAAGACGATGGAAGCCTGAAGTTGACTTCTTCGTAACCCCTCAAAACCCTCTAAGCTCTCTACAGTAGAAGCGAGAAAGTTGGAATATCATGATCGTAACCCCTTTAAGGTAAATTATAGGGGATCCTACCATTTTTCCATATTCCAACTTTCTGGCTTTTACCTTAAGCCCTTCACACCTCAACCCCCCCCCCAAACGTGTTGCAGACGGAAAAGGGAGCTTACAAAAAAAAAAAGGCAAAAACAGGCACCAAACGCCAGACCCAAAAACCCCTAAACCCTACACTGCCCTACACCCTCTGAGAAAGCTACCCTTCCTCACTTTTATAGTTGCTGCCCAGGCGAAGCAAGATTTCTATGCTCGGCTCTCAGAAGGTCTATCCCGGAGCGATGGCTTTGGGAGTACTTCGGATTTTCTGTTGAGGTTAAGGGGGGTCCTTACTATAATGAAGCCCAGAAAATTGGAACAGAGGTTTAGGATTACTCATGCTGGGGTTCCCTATACTTTACCTTAAGGGCATCGGGTCACAACTATGGCCACCTCCTCGGATTGGCGACGGTATCCTCGATCACCTCGATGGCTTTTCACTGCCCTTCTCCGGATTGGCGACGGTGTCCTTGCCATGGCAAATTATCATGGTGGAGATGGTGCTGGGGCATGGAAAGACAAAGCTCGTGACTTCATTCGGGCATTGAAGCCCGGGACTGGGACAGCTGCAGAAGCCTCATGACTCCATCTCGATTATCTTACCCCCCAGGGGTCCAAGTGCCTGCAGCGGGGCCAACGCTATGGGAAGGTCGGCTTGCGATTCAGGGTTGAGTAGGGAGTCGGGGATGTACCAGGACCCCCCCCGAAGGCCCTTCAATAGAGCCCCTATGGCCCTCAATAGTGGGTCTTTGGGGTAGATGAGAGGGTTGTTGAGGGGGGGGTCTAGGTAGGGTTGGACCAGATTGAGCAGTCAGCAATGTGATGTCCAGTTCTACGCCCTTGTAAGAGTCCATACATGGCCATGACATGATACCCAGACCCTAAATTAGTAACCACCGTCCCTTGCATAGGGCCCTGCCCTCTGGAATAATTAATTTTCAGAGGAACTATATGAAATCAAATATGGTTTCGTTAGGAAGATCTGAAAGGGCCTAAATCCTAAACCCTATAAAAACCCTAAAGGAGTGATGTACCGGACCAGAGGCTTCACAAACTATCAAACTTTCAACCCGAGCCAGCGAACCCTCAGCCCTGAACTCCTCCAATGTGTTCTTGAGAGATTGGGGCCACAGGATTGAGGGGCACGGCGCTTAGGGGTGTAGGGTTTTTAGGGCGCCAGCTCTGAAAGCTTGAAGCGCCTGGGATTCAGGCTGTACGGCATTGGGTGGCTAGCATGGGGCCCGAAATACATTCCAATATTACTATGTGGGGAGTTCCTTACTACAGTTACAGTATGTGTAATTTCCCTCCCCCGGACCCCATTTTAGTTCTGAAGGCCCCGATGGCACTTCAATGTGTGGCAACTCTGGCCAACACCCAGAGAAGCAGTCAGGCCAAACGTCGAGTGCTCTGTCAAATCATTTGAAGGTTTTCAGCAGCGCTATGGATATTGATGCTCTCTGCGTAGACTAGGATGCCCAGTAGTACCCTTATTCCCTTGTTGTAGTCCTAGGTTCCTTATAAAGTTACCCAATACCAAAAAGAGAGGCCTTTTTATTCTTAGGTTACTGGGTATCCTAGACCCCTAAACCCCTGAACCCCTAAAGCCTAAACCCCTAAAACCGAAACACATGAACCCCTAAACCCTAAACCCCTAAACCCTAAACCCCTAAACCTAGTAGAGGATGCTCCCGCTTCGGCCGCCCCACACAAGTCAAGCCCTTTGGACCCGGGCTCGTGGTCCTGAGGATCAGACACTGCGAATCGTCAGCAAAGACGACATCAACAAGAAGTACCCAGGCCTCCCCTAAATCGAGGATTGATTTAGGATTGGGGATTTAGGGTTAAGTTTGGGGGTTTTTGGCCTTAGGGTTTATGTAGGCTTTTGTAGGGTTTAGGATTTAGGGTTTGAGGTTTTGGGATTATCCTTACCCCTAGGAATATACCCTTAATAGAGCTATTATGTACTCATTATACAGCCCATTATAGGGTAGGGGTCCCCATTAAGGGTCCCTCCTTTTCCCCTTTCAGGATTAGAACCGTCGGGCTACGTGGTTTCACGCAGGGCCTGTCAGGCCCTACAGGGAACTCCAGAAAGTTGGAATATGGAAGAATGGTAGGATCCCCTATAATTTACCTTAAAGGGGTTACGATAATGATATTCCAACTGTCTGGCTTCTACTGTAAGGGCTTCGGAGTCTTACGCTTCGAGGTTTCAGTGCCCAGACCACCGGGAGGATCCAAAAAGTAGGGTTGAGGGTTTAGGGGGTTAGGGGTTTAGGGATTAGGGGTTTAGGGTTTAGGGATTAGGGGTTTAGGGCTTTAGGGTTTACGTCGGGGATCCAGAAAGTAGATCCCTTAATGGGGGTTCCTATAAAGTACCCTTAGCAGTATAGGGCCCTAAATTAGGGGATCTACTGAACGCCGCAGCTGGGACTCTGTAGGAAGGTGCTCTGAATGAAGATGAAAGAACTGACATTTCGCAATATCCCGTAGAGAATAGTAGGGAGCCTCTAATGACGGGGTGTTTTTTTGAGATATGGGCGGTAGAAGCTAAACTGCCTAAACTCGAGGGTGATTTTGCTGCAGTGCTCTCGGGTTCAGGGTTTAGGGATTGCGGTAAGTGCCCCACCCCCCGCCCACGACGGACGATTTGCAAAAGCACTAAGCTGGAATCGACTCTAGGCCAGGAGATATCTGTCCAGGATGGCTGGCGCCTGGAGCCCTACTATACTCTAGGGGCCGAAGTAACTACCAATACTATTTTGGAGGGTTCCTTGTGATATTATAGTATAGTAGTATAGTGGGCCCAAAAACCTATACTGATCATTAAGGCCAGCCTAAATTAATCATCGCCGTTGGTCCCCAATGCCAGGGTTTTGGAGTGCTTAAGCCTTAAGCTTCAGGAGGACGGATCAGTGGACCGAGTAGCTCATATATGTTCATATCCACGGTTAGAAGCACATTATGTGTGCTGCTACCCCTCGGAATCTATCTGAGCAGCTTCATCAACATTGAGGTCTCTGTATACCTTCAACTACTTCAACTATCCAGGTGCTAAAAAACTGAGACCCTACAGCCCAAAAGTTCATCCCTTTAAAACAATCAGCTTGAGACCAGCCTTTAAAAAATCGCAAGGCTCATGCCGCCCACCTTGCTAGGTGGGCGGCGCTGAAGAATTCTTTTTTATTTTCGTTCAATATACAACACAAGAGAATATTAAAAGTATTATTGTTATTATGGACCTAAGGGGGGTATAGTTTAGGGTTAAGGGTTTAAGGGTTTAGGATGCCCTGCCCTGGGGCCCTACCCTGTCGCGCCCTGCCCTGCCCTGTCGAGGACCAAAGGGCTTGGGGAACATGGAGTGAGTTTACAGCTCAACCCTGGAATGGGTTTGGGTGGTTTGACGAAATTAGGTCCCCACAAAAGCACGTAAGCAAACATGAGGATAGTGATATCCCATATACATCCGCTTATAATGAAGCCTGATAAGGTAGGGATATCCCTGTAAAATGCTTGTGCTTATGTGCATTTGGGGGTCCCTAATGACTGATGAAAAGCCCTCCACAGTCGGGCTACAGCGGCCAATCGCCATACTACGACGCACTCGAAATTGCACTATCGCAAGATATTTTCGCTTATGCGCCATTCAGCTGTTCCGCGACAAGCAATACCCCTAAACCCTATAAACCCTAAGCCCTGAAACCCTTGAACCTTTTACACCCTAGACCCTGAAAACCCTAAAGCAGCACCCCTAAACCCTACAAACCCTAGGCCCTGAACCCTTAAACCTTCGACACCCTAAACCCTGAAAATCCTAAACCCCGCAGGGCACGGGCCGAAGATCGAGCACTTTGCGGGCGTGGAGTGCGAACACATGCTGAGGCAGGGACGACTTTCCCAATGAGCCGTTGTATTACCCGCATTGTTTTGGGCTTCCTTAGCTTATATAGGGATTAGGGGTTGGGAATTTTAAGGGTTTAGGGTTCTTTTCCGGCACCCTTACCCTAAGGCCCCATAGTAGTTCCTTTTTTGGGTTCATACTTGGAATCCTTTGAGGTAATCCCAAAAAGGAACTACTTCGGGGCCTATGGGTAATTTAGATTGAACTATCGGAAGAAATGCGAGACTGGGGAACCCAGTTTCCCATTATTCCAGGGCCTCGTTTTCGGAACTAGGCTTCGTCTAGGGGTTCCGACGGGGGCTAGCGACAAGCATCCTGCTTTCGGGCATCTTCAGGATATGGGGTTTCCGAAAATAGGGGACCCGTATATAGTACCCTAAATAGTAGGATCCTTATCATAAGGACTCCAAAATAAAGTACCTCTAATTTTCGAAAAGTCCCATATATATATATATATATATATATATACATGGATCCTACCTGCAGGAGCTGGTCACATGTTATATGGGTAGTTCTCTAAATTAGGGTCCCTGTTGGGGTCCCCAATATAGCACGGCACCCTTATAAACAAAAGGACACTAAAAGTACCCTAATTTAGAAAACTATCCAGGTCACCGTTTCTCATGACCTTTCTCACACTCCTGAGCCCAACTCATGCAGCTGAAGTAGACCTGTTTCGGGCTGCGTTTAGATGTGCTGGTGATGCTTCACTCAAAAGCCCGGTTGGGCCTTCAATGGGGAAAGGCCGACAGCCCCAAATCCTACACACTAGAAACTGGGGTTCAGGGTTGAGGGATACAAACCCTAAGCTGCCGAAATTCGTCGGTTTCGGATTTGGGATGAAACTATAGGGTAAGCGTTGTCGCCACCCATACCTGAGCCATTGGATTTAGCTGACTCCACTTCGTAGGTAGACGACACTGCGAGCCACACATAAACAGAGCAGCTGGCGGCATTCATATCCGAATTTGGTTTGGTTTAGGGCTTTTGATCTTGAGTTGATCGTTTCTTGGTTTAGTTTAGGGTCGATGTGAGAAAAGACAAATCCTCAACCCCACAGCCTCAACCGTTGCTCTTCGGAGAGCAGAGGACGTCGCTTGCACCTGACCCCCTTTGGAAAACAGAAGCCAATATGCGCACACACACGCAAGCATGCACGCGCAAGCGCGTGCACGCACACACACACACACACACACACACACACACACACACACACACACACACACACACACACACACACACACACACACACACACACACACACACACGCACACACGCACACACGCACACACGCACACACGCACACACGCACACACGCAGACACAGAGGTTCGCACGTGCGAGCCAACCCACCCGAAGACATTCACATATAGCCTGACGGCTCAGTTTCGTAAGTGTCTACTTGAGTATGTTCTGTGAAAGAAGCCTCAAGCTGCAATGACTTTGCAAGAACCCAAAAAGACCTTGACCCCCCAGGCCTTGAATCCTCGTCCCTGAGTCCGAGGCGTCTTCCGAAATATGGACGATTTGCGTTTAGGCTTGGGCTCCATGTTAACTCAAGAGTGGATGCAACCCCAACCCGACCCCTGCCGCCCAGAAACAAAAGCTGATCAAAGAAGCCTGAGGAGAACCCTAAACCCTACTTGGAGGTTCAGGGGTAGTTATAAGTGGGGTTATAAGTCCCCCAATACGGGTTATAGGTATAGTTACCCTACTTATAGCCCTACTTATAACTACCCATGAACCTCCAAGTAGAGCCCTATCGTACTCCAGGAAGGAGCTCGAGTGGAGCGACCGGAGTTTCTACAAGGGCATGTCTCGACGGGAGCTCCAGCAGGAAGCTCGCAGCCGTGCTCAAATATCTGGACGGTTTAGGGTATAGGGTTTAGGGTTTAGGGTCAGGGTTTGTGGTGCCATGGTCCAGTTGGTTTATAGGGTTCGGGGTTTAGGGTGCTTGAGAGCTTTTGAGCTTAGGGTTTAGGGTTGGGAGCCTTTGGGATTTCCTGTTATTTAGGGATGTAACTTGCCCTTTTGGAGTACCATACTTTAGTATTTGTTTCTTAAAGGAACCACTATGAAAGACAAGTTTATGCTTTTTTCCCCTGGTTACTTTATGGGATCCTTAAGGGAGGGGGGTCCAAGGGGGGTATATAACCCAATAGTTCCTTTTTCTCCCTAGTACTCCCTAAGGTTCCCTAAGGCTCCCTAAGGTTCCCTAGTACCCTCCCCCCTTGAACCCCCCTCCCTTAAGGATCCTATAATTACTTAAAGGCCCAGGTCGAGTCAGAGCACCGGCGCACAGCCCAGAGCCCTGCTTAACGGAATACCTCTGATCTCCATTCTAGATCCTTTTTGACCTTTTTAGGGTTCCTTATTATGGTTTCTATATATAATTCCTTAAAAGGGTAGGTCTTTTCGGCTAAAGGTACAGCTTGACTTTAGGGTTTAGGGTTTAGGATTGTTTTGTAGGGGTCGGGGAGCCGCTTGTGCACATGAACACCCCAGACCCTCGGGAGGATCCAAGAATCAGATCCCTTAGTAGTATAGTGCCCCAAATTAGGGGATTTACTTTCTAGATCCTGCCGGGGGTCTGGGACCCTACGTGGAGGTTCATGGGTAATATAGCGGCCTAAGTTACTACCACAACCTATCTTAAGTTGTAGCTATATATTATTTACCCCAAAACCCAATTCTAAAAATTAAGGGCCCCGAAATTATAGCTAGAAGACGAGTTATAAGTCGGGCTCCAAAGAGGGATCTAAAGAAAGCTCTCAGAAATTCAGGGGACCCTGAGAAAGATCCTAAGTGTCATAATTTGCTAACCAAGACCCTTTAGGGGTAGTTAGGTTATAAGTCCCCCTAATTTGGTGCATGGGTATAGTTACCCTATACTTGTGACCCTACTTATAACTACCCATGAACCTGCAAGTCGGCGGGCTAAGTAGTCGCTTAGGATAGGGCTGAGTGGTTCGGGTTTAGGGTTTAGGGTTTAGGGTTTAGGTCTTTATCAAGGGTGGTCGAGATTACACTTCTACTCGAGTTGCGTTGTAGTCATCGTCCCAACAAAGCCATGTTACAATAACTCAGGCCCCTTTATCAGATGCTCCCAGAGGCTCTACATTATAATGTACCCCCAAAGCCCTATTAAAAGCAGCCTTATTCTCATAGTCCAGGCCACTCTATCAGATGCTCCCAGGGGCTCTAAAGACATTGCGCGGGGCTCGAGACTCGTGTTTGGAGCGTGGTTTAAAGTATACGACATTGCGCCGGACTCGCAAACCAAACCCACTAACAATATTTATAAGCCATATAGCGAAACTTATAATACATCTGTATGAAACTTCAAGTAAGCCCATCCCAAAATCCTACACCGAGATTGTACAATACCATAGTCCGCTCAGGCGTTGAGACCCGCGCGGCATTGATGAAGGCAGGGCCTACGCAAAACTACTGACCTAGACTAAACACGCCAAACTAGGGCTTCAGGGTTTTGTGGGGTCTTGGTTCTTGTTTAGGGTTGGAGAGTTTCCTTTAAACCACACCCTGACAAACTCCAAAGCCATACATGGTAATTAGACGTCAGACTTTGCTTGTAGCGAAACGAGGCTTGAATAAGTACCTACATTCTTCCTTAGGGTTCTTTTCTAATCTTGGCCACATCATGTCGGCCGTGGAAAGCCCTGATTGCGTGGTGTCCGTATGAAAGCTCATTGGGGGTAAATGGCAACCTTGTCTCTATGTCTTGGGATTCGAGTTTGCGGGTCTAGTCACGTCTAGTCGGCCGGTGAGCGATCAGGATGTAGCTGTTTAGAGTTTGGGGCCACGATTACCTACTCCTAGAAGGATCCTTGTTCCGAGGTTCCGCGGTTTTCACAAGGCTAGACGTGAATGCAAACACTACAAGCTCATCAGAGTACTCATGAAGTCAGGAGGTTTTAGTCATCACGGGTCTAGACCCTGAGCCCGAAGCCCCAAATTAGCATCAAAGTTTCTCGTGGTTGGGTCGGTCAAGCTTTACTTTCGGGGCCATGCCGGAGGAGAACATGCACATAACTATGATTTAGGTTTTAGTGTTTAGCCAAGTCAAGTTTAGGATTAACTACTTAACCCTGACCCTTTGTAGGGATCTTATCTTCAAGAGTTTATTCTTAGGAGCCTTGTGAGGCCCCAGGTACTTTTCACTGTTTCCATGTCACTACAACCGTGATGATCCTGACGGCTACAGGTCACATGACCTAGTGGTTGCTGCGATTGTCGCGAATGTAGGAACCTAATTCCCGGTTCTGATTTTCCAGTTCGTAGGATCCTTGTAAAGAGTCTTAAGTAATCAAAAGCCGGGGCGTCTTGTAATCGGGCTCCTACAGTTGCTCTTTGTTTGTGACCCGCGGCGCAAACTCATCACATCATCTGCATGCTGCTTGTTCCTCTTTGCTAATGACAGCTTCATATAGGTAGGTACCTTATTTTGGGGTCCTTACAAGGAGGACCCGACTATTTAGGCCACTATACTAGGGTCCCGTATTTTCGGAAACTCTCATACCGGAGAACGCAAAAACGCCTGACAAAGAAAAGCAAGACTAAATCGTCGACCCCTGCGTGCAGCAACCCCACTTGGAGGTTCATGGGACTTAGTAAGTAGGGTTATCAGTAAGGTAACTTTAATTTTATCTACTTATAACCCCAATTAAGGTACTTATAACCCTACTTACTAAGTCCCATCAAACACTAAGCAGGCTCAGAAGGCCTTGAGCAACCCCGACGCAGTGAGCAGCCCGGAGGCACTTGATTTAGAGGCCTAGAACAGGTTTTTGTTGGTGGAGGGGGGGGGGGGTGCTATACATTATAACACGAAAAAAGCGTAGGGACTATCAGGGCATAAAAGTACCGAACGTTCGGAACTCCCCTTGTCATCTACTACCTGGACCCCTAAACCGTAAACTCTATAGGGGTTGGGCTTTCGGGTTTAGGGTTTTGGGGGCTGGGTTTAGTGTCTTAAGGGTGGGTTTGCGATTTAGGGCTTAGGGTTTGAAAGACACGGCCTAATGCCTAAGCCCCAAACGATAAACTGTAGCCTGATCATCCCGAAGCTCCCACTTACCGAGACGGCAGTCTTTTTGAAGTGGATGCTAGATGCTGTTTTGTTTGTGGAGATGTAAAAATAACTTGGTGTTGATTTCAACAGTCCCCCAAAATATTTGTAACTGGGGCTCTATACTCCAACTAGTTTGTGAAATTGATATTAATAGTTATCCCAAATCGTCATTCGTGAGAACGTGTGCGAGTCCAGCTTGGAGAAGTTCATTTCGGCAAAGGGTGGCACACCGAAGGCTTTAGACCTCGTCAAGCAGATTGATACCGTCATTGCCATCAAACAGAGGAGCATAGGTGAGATGGCAGACGGAGGTCAATGAACACTCAAGCGATGGTACCGCCATCATCCTTCCGCTTTGGACAGTCGATAACAGATGGATCCCTTGTACAGAACAAGGGGCTTCTTGATCAGGTTCCTCCCAGGAAGGTCATGCCCTAGACCGGACTGGACTGAATCCCCTCGCACGCTGAATCGCAGATTTGGGAGGCACCCTCAGCTCTCTTCATCGTTTAGGGTTTAGGGTTTATTTAGAGTTTAGCTGAATTTCAGGGCAGAGCTTGCGCAGCATGTGCGTTTCCGGCGTAGCCACCGTATGTGTACGATGCAGAGGTTTTGGTGGGTCCCAGGCTGTCGCCGCGGTCCCTTGTCCTTTGCGCAGTCGCCAAAGACATCGTCGGCAACGAATCCCTCTAATTTTTGACTTGCGCTACAGCCATCCCATGGCTATCATCATCATCGTCATCATCATCAAGATCGTCAGCATCCTCCTTGCCCCTATGATCTTGGCATTTCGGGTTTTGAGTTTGAGCCAAGGCCCCCTGCCCCTAAAGTCCGTAATTTCAATGCACACCAAGGAAAGTCGAGGAGCGGTCGGGAATCTCCAAGTAGTGCGAGCTGTCCAAGCAGCCCCAAATCAGTCGCTTCGGCCGACTGCGGTGGGAGTTTCGTTTGGTGGAGTTGGGATTCACAGCATATGGGGATTTCCGACAAGTGCCTAATCTAAAACGCTATATAGTAGGATCCGTATTATAAGGACCCCAAGATAACTTTGGGTTCTTCTGGTTGGCTCTTAGGACTTGAACTTTTGGGGTTTCTACATGAATTGTAATACGGAGGCTAAAAGTTTAACTTTTAGGAGAGGTTCAGAAGTCAGCCAAGATAAAGTAATTGATGTTTTCGGAAACTTTCATATGGACAGTCGTAAACAACAGCCCGGTGGGAACATCAGGCTTCGGTGGGTATTCCACTTGCTCGGAGCCTTTTACATCTGCTCGTGACATACTTGGAGGATCATGGGACTTAGTAAGTAGGGTTATAAGCACCTTAATTGGGGTTATAAGTAGCTATAAGTATAGTTACCCTAGGCATAACCCTAGTTACTAAGTCCCATGATCTTTAAGTAGTGTGCCAGGGAAGCCGAATGACCTCCGTTAAGGCTACCCGTGTCACACAGGCCATCGCAGCCACCTTGACTGTAGAAGCAAGCATGCGACGTTCTCCTGGCAAAGAGCGAGATCAGGCTATTCAACCTGTTCTGTCGCACATTCTACGTGCAGAATGATTGATTGGTGCAAGACCTACTGTTCCTGACATGAATCTGGAATCTTCAACCCGCTCAGTAGGATTAGGTACTTGCAAGTAGAGTTATGTGTAGCTTTGGTGGGGTTTGAAGCGAAAAGAATTTGGTTTCTGGATCCTTCGAGCATTCTCTAAACCGGTCAGCGCAAAAAACGACTAGATTTGCGCATCGTGCAGCTGGAGAAGGGTTTACATCCATCCCAACCGTCCAGTCAGTCCTGTTTCCTCTCGGACATACTTCGTAGTGTTTGTTGTGGTGCTGGTAGTGGTGGTGGTGCCGGTGGTGCTCGTGGTGGTGGTGCTGGCGGTGGTGCTGGTGGTGGTGGTGGTAGTCTTAGTAGGCCGCAACAGTGGCGGTGGCAGTAGCAGTAGCAGTAGCAGAAGCAGCAGCAGTAGAAGTAGGAGTAGCAGTAGCGGCAGCAGTAGCAGTAGCAGCCGCAGCTGTAGCAGTACAAGTGGCAGTAGCTTTAGCAGCAGCAGTAGCAGCAGCAGCAGCAGAAGCAGCCGTAGCAGTACAAATGGCAGTAGCGTTATTTCTCTCTCAGCAATAGCAGGAGCCGCAGTAGCAGTAGCAGCAGCATCTTTTCCTTCTTCGTTGCAGTAGTCGTAGTAGTAGTACCACCAGTAGCACGAGCAGTATTACTAGTACCACTAGTACCCGTATTACCAGCAGTACGAGTAGCACCAGTAGCCCCAGTCGCAGTCGCAGTCGTTGCCACAGTAGCAGTCAGAGTTGTAGTCCATTTTGGGGTTTGCTTGGGGTTCCAGGGTTTTGTTGGCAAACTACGATTTCACACTGGGTTTGCAGGTGGTGGTAGCGCTTGTTGTTCATCGCCGTATGGGGGTTTCCGAAATACGGGACCCTAATGTAGCACCCTAAATAGTAGGATCCTCATTCTAAGGATACCAAAATAAGGTACCCCTTATTCTCGGAAACTCCCGTACTATAGGGGCCTTAAGAATTACCTATACTATTCTGGGGTTCCTTGTTATATTTCTAGTACAATGGGCACCAATACCCTATTCCTAATCATTAAGGCCCCATTCTTTCTAGTACCCAGAACCCTTAAAGATCCCTTTAAGGAACCCTAGGATCCCTTGAAGCTACTCCCGTATTCTCCCCGCCGAGTGTTCTAGGATGCCCAGTAGTACCCTTATTCCCTTTTTGTAGTCCTAGGTTCCTTATAAAGTTACCCAATACCAAAAAGAGCGGCCTTTTTATTCTTAGGTTACTGGGTATCCTAGTGTTTCGAGGCTGTGTCAACCAGCGCGTCCCGTCGCACGACGTTCAGCCTCGCGAGTTAGCGGAAGGCGAACCCTGGTTTC
The DNA here is from genome assembly GCA_905221615.1 of Symbiodinium sp. CCMP2592. NCBI lineage: Eukaryota > Dinophyceae > Suessiales > Symbiodiniaceae > Symbiodinium > Symbiodinium sp. CCMP2592. Next base: position 665,067 of record CAJNDT010002879.1, read on the forward strand.
AGGCATTACCTTAAGCTACCAAAACCTACTTTTTTGTAGGGTCCCCATAAATTCCATATTAGCCTTTATAATAAGACCCTACAAAAAAGGAAGGCGAACCCTGGTTTCAGGCATTCCCTAAGGGTCCATGTACCCATATAGAGATACATGAGCCCCCCCAAAGTACCTATATAGGGACTACATTAAGGACAATGCATATACTATATGAGTACATGGACCCTGAGGGATTAGGGCCTAGTCATCAGGGACTTTGGGTTTAACGGTTTAAGAGTTTAGGGCTTCAGGGTTTAGGGTTCTGGCAGAAGGCGACAAGGGTTTCAGGCATTAGGGGATAGGTTCAGGAACAAAGGGGTGTGGTCGTGAAGACGCATGGTCTATTGTTGGGGGATGGGTGCGTGAAAGGGGTTTTGGGGACGCGAAGGAACCCTTCAGCTGCACCAAATCCGCAAACCCTATGTGGTTAAGTCGGGTTAGCCACGTCTTGCTTAAGGCTTTGTGGTTTGGGGAATCCTTGCTAAGTCAGTCTGGCTTTGGTCCGACCCAATCTTCAAAAAGGTTGCACAGGATTATGGTTCAGGGTTGAGGCTTTCAAGTATAAGCTGTAGGCCATGAGTAACCCACGAAGACCACGCCACCGCATAGAGGGGCGGTGTGGGCGGAGGGGAAGGTTGGAGGGCAACAACTGTAGCGCAGCAGCGGGTAGGCCCGTGTCCCCAGTTTTTGGGACCGAATGACCCTGATAATCAAGTAAAGGCCCTGTATTCTGATACTATAAATCCCTGTAAATCTTTATGGCATATGAACCGTAAACCCCTTCAGGGTCCAGCTGTCGCAGGCTTCATCGTCTTCCGCACTTGGGCGCAGAACGGCCCATAGAGTTACGACACTTCCGAATCGATTTCGTTTGCACCGTGTTTGTCGGGCTTTGTGGCTTGGAGAGCCAAGTAAACTGAGCGGCGAAGGATCGAGGTCTTAGTACGATGTATCATCTTCGAAGTATTGTTTTTACTACTATTAAGGTTGCCATGATAACTACCATTGTTGTTACTCATAGTAATACCGATAATAATGGATAGAGAAATCATGCCGGCTGCTGTCTTCGGCAGCGTCGCAGTTCAGGGTGGGGCGCTTGGGTGCCGTAATGTAAGGGCCTTAATAAGTAGAATAGGGTTTTGGGGCCCATTATACTATACTTATAGAGTAGAGGTAATTAAAAATGCTTCTACATTACCTAATCCTGCAACTGCAGTCGACTTGCTGCCATAAGGTGAGGATCCGATCCCAGGGTATAGGGGTTTTAGAGTTTAGGGTTTAGGGTGGGCCTCAACCTCAGATTGTAGGGTCACCACCCCCTTTCCACAGGAACTTATAATAGAGAGTCAGGGTACTGCTCAAGTGTCAGTTGGTGCCCAAGGACACCTTTCAAAGGACGGTGGGCGATGTTTTCGTAGGGTTTCGTTCAGGACCGCTCTAAAGCACAAGGGCTACGAACCAACTTGAGGCGGATCTGCTTGTCCAATTTATTCAGCAGAAGTTTGCTCAGTAGCTGACTAGAAAGTATTTACCCTTTTGGGGCTGATAGACTCCTCTGTAGTCTCCTTAGGAATTATTTTTGTTCATATAAAACCCAAGAGAATACTAAAAATAATATTGTCATTATGGTTCTAAGGGGGGGGTATAGTCCTAGCATAGTTGACAAGGTTAGCCATTCTTGGGCGGGGGTACTCAGCTCCTAAGGTTTGTGTATAGCAAATTGAAATTGGGTGGCGAAAAGGCCGTAGCTGCCTCTCTTATTTCCAAAAATAGGGGACCCTAATATAGTACCCTAAATAGTAGGATCCTTATTATAGGTGAGCTCTTACCTTATTATAACGGCCCCATAACGAGGTATCCTTAATTTTCGGAAACTCCCATCTATGGTAAAGTTGTCTCCTGCGGAAGCCTCGAACTTGAGCATCGGTATGCATGTAGCTGCATGTCCACCCAGACCCCGGGGAGAATCCAAAAAGTAGATCCCTTAATGGGGGTTCCTAGAAGGTAGCCTTAGTAGTATAGGGCCCCTAATTAGGGGATCTACTTTCTAGATCCTCCCGGGGGTCTGGGTACGGTAGCCCATATCAGGGTTTCGGGTTTATGGTTTTAGGGACATAGGATTTCGACATTTGTGGATTCCGAGAGCCCCAGATGAACAGGTAGAGTGTCGAGCAGCAACTCGTGATCAGTTGGCCCGTAGGAAGACCGACTGGTCGCGGCTGCAGGATCCATTGCTTTTCGCAGATATCTCAACCAACCTACAGACACTTGAAAGCTTCAAAGGTCTAACCCCCCCACAAGCTCTAAAGTGCAAGCCCCAAGCCCATCAGACAATAAACCCTGTACAGGCTGAAGAACCCGGTACCCATAGAGGCCGAATTCCCAAAGACGTTAGGCCATGCGTCCTGATTTCCTGAGATATCAGAGCCAGGTAGGGAATGGGGGAAGAATGGGGGAATGGATCCCGATACTAGAGAAGTCCCTATAGAATCTCCAAACATAGTCTCCATAATCCATTCCCCCATTCCCTACTAGGTACCAGACAGAGTACATCCGTGTTTAATCGTGCCCCACTGCTACACGCGCAGGCAGCAGCCGTCAAGGGTTGAAACTACCTTAAACACCGTCACCTGTCTTTTGTAGATTCTTGTTACTATGACCACAATGCCTTATTTGCAAAATTATGGTACCTTTTGGGCTTCTTTTTACAATACGGCACCTATCACTTAGGGTACCCAAAAAGGGACCTTAATTTTAACAACTACCCATTTAGAAGGTATAGGGGCGCTCCGGAAAAGAAGGTTTTGGGAGGTCCAGGTTGGGCTTCAGACGTTTTACGGCTTCAGGATTGTTGGGTTGAAGTTGCTGGCTGGTATTCCTTTGCAGATCCAGACACACTCTCTCGTTCCCCCTCCCGCTCTCTCCCCCACCCTCTCTCTCTCTCTCTCTCTTTCTCTCTCTCTCTCTCTCTTTCTCTCTCTCTCTCTCTCTCTTTCTCTCTCTCTCTCTCTCTCTCTCTCTCTCTCTTTCTCTCTCTCTCTCTCTCTCTCTCTCTCTCTATCTCTCTATCTCTCTCTCTCTCTCTCTCTCTCTCTCTCTCTCTCTCTCTCTCTCTCTCTCTCTCTCTCTCTCTCTCTCTCTCTCTCTCTCTCTCTCTCTCTCTCTCTCTCTGTAAAACAAACAGAAATGGAGAGAATGCATGATACAGTGCCTGAATGCTTTATTTGTTCCGTCCTGCGTTCTGACAAAGCGCGCAGCTCTAACTCAGTGATTGAACCGTTGCGGTTTTCATCTTGCTGCGACCCTGAGAGACCTTGTATCTAGAAGCTTCTATACTCCCCAAACAAAAAAACCTTCACGATCCGAAACCTAGGGCCGTAGCATGATAGCTCCAGGCTCTAGTTGGCATCGCAGCCATTATTCGTCTTAAGTCTTCGAGAATCCTTCCTAGGCCCTGAGCCTAAACAATGAACCCTAAACCCTCAAAGCCCTGAACCCTAAACCCTTAAAGCCCCGAACCCTCAACCCTCAGAGCCCCGAACCCTCATCAACCCTCAGAGCCCCAAAAGCGCTACTGCTAGCAGCCCTTGGCCTTGCGACGGCAGCCTCCGATGTGCGTGCCTTTTCCGAGCTCGGGGCCGAACCCGGGGACGTGGCGGGGCTCTCAACCGAGGATTTCCGAGTTAGTATTGGCTACCTGTAGCCGAAAGGGCCTACCGTTTTAGGGTTCTTTATTATGGTTTCTATATAGAATTCCTTAAAAGGGTAGGTCTTTTCGGCTACAGGTACAGCTTGGCTTCAGGGTTTAGGGTTAAGGAGAGTCTTGGCTACAGCTTATTGGCTGTAAACTCAACTTTTCAACTTTTGGGGTTCTTAGAAGCTAGTCAATTCTGAAATGTGTCAACTCTTTTGTTTCCTTGGGTTTTGGGCCAGTGGCATAGTCTCCTTTGGAATTACTTGTTGGTGTTCCTTTGAGGGTCCGCTTACTTACCTTTGGTTAGTAGGGAATGGAAGAATGGTAGTAATAGTAGTTATAATTGTACCCCATCCCTCCATTTCCTGCTAACCGAAGGTAAGTTTATACACAAAGAAGGACTTTAGTTTTAAAAGGCCATACAGCCACGGCGGGCTCCCGCCGGTCCCCTTTCTCAAGTTCTTAAAGGCAGCAACCGGCCTGGGGTTTCTCGCGCCAAGGCCCTTGGAAGGCCTTCGACGGGATAATGGTTACTTGATATAGGGACCTTCATACTGCTGATGGACAAAATCCTGCATTACCCATTACAAGGAATATACCATAGTTCCCATAGTTTAGAGTCCTTAGGGTCATGCAGGATTCTGTCCATCAGCAGTAATCAGACTTGGGCCTGGGGGGATATTTTACCATAACTGTATTAAGGAACCCCCAAAATAGTATACTTAGGTAGTTAGTAAGGCCCCTATATCAGGAGGTTTTTAGGGTTGATGGCTTGGGGTTTAGGCTTGATGTATGATGAGACATTGAGCAGAGGTATGATGAGAAACCCCCGTGTCCATCCGCATCGGCTTTAGCTGTGAAGTTGGTCAGATGGACAACCCATTACATAGCGAGATCGAGGGGATCTCACGTTCATTTTCAGCTTAGAGCGATTGGAAGCTTGTCCGGGGCGGCCAGGACTGATCCAAAGATCGACAAGTGTCAACTCCGACATTAAGTCATGTTCCTATATAGAAGTATAGTACGTATATACTTTACAGTGACGTTCGGAAAGTTAGCATAGACCATATGGGCGCATGAACTCTTGGGGCTCTAGACCACAAGAGTTGAAATCCCCTAACATGGGTTATAGTTACCCTACTTACAACACCACTTATAACTACCCATGAACCTCCAAGTGACCTCCGTGGTCCCTGTTTCGCTTGGAGTTTAGGGTCCGGTTGAAGGTTAGAATGGAGCTGTTGGGCTCCCAAAATTAGGGGTACCGTAATTTGGGGTCCTTCTAATAAGGATCCTACTATCTAGGCTACTATATTAGAGTCTACATCCTACGACGACAATCTTATACTGCTAGGGACAAAAAGGCAGCCTCCCTACTGCAACTTCTCTTTGTCATAGTTGGGCACCATTTTACATTTTAAAAGGGTATTTAAACCCAATAAGGAATGACAATATGAATTTTTAATCCTATCCCAACCATGAACTAGTTCTTCAGGTCCATTGCACTAGATAGAGGTGTCGGAATAATTACGGCGAGTGGCACGCTATTCCTTCGGGTTCCTTGACGTACTCTGTTTGCACGATCATGGACTCCAAAACCCTGTTCAATTTTTTTTGAGGCTCCAACTACTAGTAGTTGAGTAGGTAAGCTTCAACCTTTCGGCGTTTATATAATCTTAACACGCTGGAGAAGATTAACCTTTTTTGGGCTAGGCCCCTAAGATTGATGTAGGGGCCTTAAAAGGTAGACTAGGGTTTTGGGACCCGTTATACTATAAAGCCCCAGGGCTTCAGAGCCTGCCTTTCTGCCTCCTGATTCTGATTCCTTAGGGGCACTTAGAAATAATTCTAAATTTTTTGTCATTATAATCCCCAAGAAACAGCTAAAATTGCAATGTTTGCTAGGGTTCTAAGTTCAGTATAGATGCATGTCCATGAAAAGTAGGTCCTGTAGGGTCTAGGTCTAGGTATACCTTAAACACTGGAGTCTTCAGTATAGACCTTGAGCCTCCAATCTCTTCAGCAACCGGATGTCAAGAGAGGTGCTGGTGCCTTCAAACTCCACCGGATAAGCTTCAGGTCTCTGGAACCCCCTGGCGCAGAGAGTGTGGACTATAGTCTGTTTAGGAACTATTTTTTGTTTTTTGCTCATATAAAACCCAACAGAATATCAAGAATACCATTTTTATTATGGTTCTAAGGGGGGTATAGGGGAATTCAGGGCAGTTTAGGGCTTAGGGTGGCGGAATGAGCTCCCAAACTAGCGGCAAACCTGCTGCTCCCAAATGGGAGTTTCCGAAAATTAGGGGACCCTAATATAGTACCCAAAATAGTAGGATCCTTATTATAAGGGCCCCAAATAAGGTACCCCTTGTGTTCGGAAATTCCCATAGAAGCCTGACTGAACAAGCAATTGTGTTCAGGAGCTTTTCTCCGCAGGGTTCTTCACCATAATTATGCTGCTATAGTATATCCCAGATCCCTATTCACAGTATCATGCCCGTATACTACAGACCTTATCGTATCTAAACTAGAAACTTCTGCCGTAGTTACGCAGCAAGTTCCTAAACCCGATCCCAATCCCGACTGGCAACTACTTGTCGCATCCAAAAACGAACCCTTAACCCCGAATGTAGGCACTTGATTAAGAAAACCTGGGCCTAGAAAGCCAAAATAGTAGGATTTCTACAGAGATTCCTAGTACAGGCCCAAGGTTTCTTAATCCTACTCCTACAATTGAACCTTGAACCCCAAAACGTTGAAACACAAGCCCTGATCCTTAATCCTGAGCCTGGATGACGTCGAGCTCTGAAACTTCTCCGGTTCAACACAAGGATCCCAGGGTCTTTAAGGTTTCTTCAAGTTTTAGGAGGGTTTTACTGCTTTTGGGTTTGAGTGTTTTAGGTTTGGGTTCAGGTTCCTACAAGGTTTCCTAGAAGGGTGCCCAAAAGGCTTCCTACAAGGTTTAGGGTTTAGGGTTTAGGGTTTAGGGTTAAGGGGCTCTACTTGTTCTTGAGGGTTCCCCCGAAAGAGTTGCAGGAACACTGCTGGATGTGAGGGATTTTTGCATTCTGCCGACCCGATAGTCGCTTCCACAACCCGACATGCTAGGATTTAGGAGGTAGTATAGGGGCCTTAGTAATGAGCGATTTAGTACTTTTAGGGTTCCTTATTACATCTACAGTATAATATGCCCCAAAACCCCAAATTGTACTTATCAAGGCCCCTATAGCCTATAGTACAGAGATCCGTTATAGTAACTCCAATAGACCCCGTTTAAAGGAGCCCTATTCTAATTATTAAGGCCCCTACATTAGGCGTTCAGCTTTTCGGGGTTTTCGGCTTTAGGGCTTCAGGCTTAGGGGGTTAGGGTTTAGGGCTTCTTTATCAGCGTCAAAGGGGAAAAGGAGACCCCTACCCTATAATGGGCTATATAATGGGTATATAATGGCTATACTAAGGGTATATACCTAGGGTCCTGTTAAGGGTCCCTCCTTTTACCCTTGGACTACGAAGCTTACGATAACAGGCCCTTATGTAGGAAGCTGATTAAGAAACCTTGGGCCTTTATTAGGGTTCCTTATATGAATCCTACCCTTGTTAAGGGTCCCTCCTTTTACCCTTGGACAGGGGGTTCCCTCCGGCGGCCGTAGGCTGCCGGACACGTCTTCAGAGCTCCGGTGCTCTTGCTCCCAGTGCCGGCCCACGGAAATTCCAGCACCGTTTAGGGCCCAGGGTTATGATACTGTTGATGATATAATTCTTGCATTACCTCTGGACCCTCAACTATGGATTTTATGGTATATTCCTTATTATTGGTAATGCCGTTTTTATATCATCAACCGTATTATTGTTGTTTGTGGGCATAAGCTACCACAGAGAACTATGCTAGATTGAAAATATGCTATGCCAATATGCCATACTGAGCTTAGGCTCGGGGTTTTTGGCAGGCAGGCAAACCTTGAGGGAGTCTGAGGCAGTCTTGCAACTCTAAACCCTGAACCCTAAACCTCTCCATCTTTACATGAGAGATTTCTCAAATCCAAAGACTAAACCCTTCCACTAGAAGTAAACTCCATGCAGACCCTAAGCTAAAACCTGAACCCGAGATACTAGCCCTCAGCACGAAACTTAAACCCCTAAACCTTTAACCCCAAATCTCTACACCCCCAGACTCCAGACCTTTACATCTTAGGTGTCTTCGATCTTCATCATAGGTGTATCCGAGCTTGGGCCATTCCAGTTTTGCTGGCGCTTTGGTCGAGCAAGGAGCACCAGGAAGCATGGGACGCCTAAACCCTAATCCGAAAAAGGAGCTTAAAAACAAAATCCTGTAATCCCTCAGCATGACGGTTTTGGCAGAGATCATGCTTCCTGAGTGAGTTCAAGCAACCTCCGGGACCCCCAAGCACCCTGGAATGCAGCATTTTTTGAGTCCGTTGTAATATGTATTTAGCTCCAATTCTAGAGGGTAGTTGGGGTGTCTGGGCGTAGAGGGAGTGCATTTTTCCGGCCTACTTTCGAACTGCCGGCTCGGTTCTTTTCCCAGCATTGTGGCGGCAGCCAAGATTGAGACACCAGAAATCTCACCCGGCCTTTTAGGGTATGGAAGCCCTCCACCTACCCCTCAGCCCGAAAATTCCTAAAACTGCACACCGTGCAACAGTCCAAATAGGAACCGCAGCTCCAAACTCCAGAACCTTGCGCGTCCCAGCCACACGCTCCCAAGCCCCCAAACCCTATGTACGTATTATATATATATATATGTATATATATGCATACATACATACACACATCTACATGTGTGTATGTACATGCACGCATATGACTGTGGGTGATGATGTGTATGTGTATGGGTACGAGTACGGGTACGGTGGGGGTAGGGGTATGGACATGTGTATGTGTATGGATGTGTGGATGTGTGGATGTATGTCTGTGTGTGTGTGTATGTGTTCGTGTATGTGTATGTGGTCTGTCCGTCTGTCTGTCTCTCTATCCGTTTGTGCGTACGTACGTATGTATGTATGTATGCATGTATGTATGTATACTTGTATGTATGTGTGTATATGCATGTGTGTCTATACACATATATATATATATATATGCATATGTGTATATCATCTCAAAGGAAAGGCCCACTTCGGGTCAGGCGCCGGTATTTCATTCAATTAGCTTCGCTGTGGACTAAGCCCCTAGGGATCAAAATAGCCCAAAAGCCTTATATAGTATGGTCTTTGGGCCCAAAATACATGAGTCCTTTAGATCCCTAGGGAACCATAAGAAACCCTGGCCTTGTAACCCCAATATATTCGGATCCTTTTGACCCAAGGTTTCCTAATCTGGTTCCTACATTAAACCATGCCTTGCAGCAGCCCACTGTGGACTAAACCCCTAGGGATCAAAATAGCCCAAAAGCCTTGTATAGTTTGGGCCCAAAAGCCTTAATATATGAGTCCTTAGATCCCTAGGGAACAATATATTTGGATCCTTCTTTGTAAGTTCTAGTAAGGACCCAAGGTTGCCTAATCAGGTTCCTACATTAAACCATGCCTTGCAGCAGCCCCCATCTGGGAATTGAAGTTGGGCAGATCCAGCGAAGCTGGGCCATGGTGAAGGGCAAGTCAGAGTGTAGTAAAGTCGCATCCTCAGTCCCCTTAACCCGGACCCGGCCGAAGACCTGGTGACGATTTCGAGGGTTTCGCTTCTTAATTAAGGCAACCATAGGGGTTTATGGTTTAGGGTTTTGGGTTTAGGGTTTCGCTTCTTCCCAGACCCTTGGGAGGATCCAAAAAGTAGATCCCTTCATGGGGGTGTTCCTGTAAAGTCCCCTTAGTAGTATAGGGCCCCAAATTAGGGAATCTGCTTTCTAGATCCTCCCTGGAGTCTTAGAACCTTATAAAGCTTGAACTTGAAAAAGCCCCAAACCTGAAATCCTCAAACCCAAAAGCCATAGCAATCCTAGACTTTGAAGCCCTGAACTTGCATCTTCAAGCCCCTAAACCTTAGAACTCAAAGCCCCTAAACCTTAGACTCGACTTGCAAACCCTAAACCTCCATCCTCAAATCCAGAAGCCCTAGAAGACTAACCCCCTACACTCCAGCATTTCAGAAATCGGTAGGGTTTCAGGTTATGAGTCCTGGGCTAGAGCGGCTACAGGGGTTTACGGTATAGTGTTCAGGGGGTTTAGGGCTTGGGTTTAGCTTAGGCGTGCTCGGCAGGGGGGCGCTGGTTCGCGTACTACTTTGGGGGTTCCGTATCATAAATCAGGTATCATAGGCCCCAAAGCCTTTTATTCTAATTATAAAACCCTATATTATACAACAAAGACTAGCGAGAGAGCTTGTCGACCAAGCTTGGCGACCCCCTCAAAAGTGTGCCCGCGCCTGCATCGTCTCGCTCGCACCCCACAGCCCCAGAAGCTGAAGGGTTGTGGGCGGGCGTTGGGGTTTTGGGTTTCGGTTTTGGGTCTCAGGTTGTCGGGCTAAGGTCACCTAGAACCCTGTAATGCGTATCCAAGCTCTTCACCACGCTAGCGCCATGAGCACTCCGAGCACCAACAGGGTGTGTACCCCATTTGGAGCGCTTCCCTTATCCAGGCCTTGGTAAACGTTAGTACAGAACTTTAGGGGTTACATGGCTTGAGGTTCATATGAAGGCTCTGGGGTTTGGGGGTTGAGGTTTTCCGTACAAATCTGAGAACCTGGTGAAGAGGCTACGGCTAAGGGTCGCTCCTGGTGTTAGAACGTTAGCAGTTGTAGTTCTGCTGTCGACGTTTTCCTCCTCTCGGCAACATGCGGCAGTACGCGCTCGTGTTGCCAGAGTGACCACTGACAGTCGCCGACACCTGCATCCTCGACCGACAGTCCACGGGAAAGCCGGCGTGCAGATTTGGATGAGGGGTTTTGGAGGGGTTTTGGATCGGGGGTTTTGATTGATTGTAATTAGTTTCAAGTAAGCATCCCCCCGCCACCTTGGGCTATAACGTTTCATGACCGCCATAGCATGTTTGATCATTCTCCTTGCTGAAATGGTCGGCCCTTGTACTCGGTCACCAACCCGGACAACGAGATTAACCATAGCACCCAACATCAGAAGCATCAAATTCGCTTCGCTCGCCTTTTTGTTTCATTCCCGTCATGTGCATCCTCTTCACAGTCTTCAGGTCCTTGCACTCGTTGCCTCAAAGACGAACCAAAACTCCCACTTACCACTGAGAAGGGGATCTTCAAAATGCGCCTCAAAGCCCATCTTGTTTTGAGCCTTTGGTGGGCACCAGCCTGCCAACTCATCTTGGGGGTTGCGCTGGCACCATCCTGCTTCTCAGCGCTTCAAGATGAAGTTCAGTCTTTTCTCCACACCTCCCGGATGCCCTTTCGAAAGCCCAGACCCCTGAACCGCCGAGCAAATGAACAGAGTATAGATCCCGCCTGGGTGCAAAGCTTACAAAGTTCAGGGCGAAGGGTTTAGGGCTAAGGGCGAACCCTAAACCCTAAACCCTAACCTTAGGGTTCAGCTAGGATCAGGAGTCAGGCGGCCAAGTAAGGCTGCAAGTACGGTGGTGGCAGATGCCAGATGCCACCCATAGCCCAAGTGAAGGTAGCTGCTTCTTGCTTTTCCAAAGCAAAGATGATTCCCCAAAAGACCCCGAACCCGAACCCTATTGGTCGTAACGGAGCCGTGTTCGTGCTCTTCATAAACCCTAGATGCAAAGCCCGTCTTCAAACCCTTGGATCAGAATAACTCGTAACCCTACCGGTATGCCTAAACCCTTAGCCCAAAATCAGAGTTTTTCCAAGAACGCCCAGAACGGCAAAATCCTGATTTGATTTTAGGCTCGGCCATTTCGGGGTCCACCTGGCTGGCGCAGCTTGACTGTTTTCGGTTGTAGGTTCAAGGGATACGGTTCGACGTTGCTGGCTTTATCGGGTCCAGTGCCGTTTTGACCGAAACTTAGACTAGACCCTAAACACTAAGCACTACCTGTGAGGTCTCTTGAGGTTGGCATTTGCTAGGTTCAGTCCTCTGTGACATAAGTTTGCAGAGGCTTTAACCTGGAGCATTGCCTTTGTGGTTTGATCCATTGTGGTGCTTTGGGGCTTGTACAGGGTGGTAGTCTTCAGGAGATTGGCGGCAGGTGATGCTCATCACATTCAATGTGCGCAATGTGCATGTATATATCTATGTATATATATATATATATATATACATACATACATAGATATAGATATACATGTATATGTGTATACACATATATATATATATGTATATATGTATATATGTGTGTGTATGTATGCATGTATGCATCCAGGTGTGTATCTATGTATGTGCATATGCATATAGGAAGATGTACGTACGTATACATACATATAGACATGTGTACATGTTTATGCATGCATGCAACTTGTGTCTGCTGTTCCCCATCCGAGTACATACACACATACGCATACACATACATATACATATACAAATATGCGTACAAATGTACATATACATATACATATGCACACACACACACATACATATATGCATATGCATATGCACATATACATATACATATACACATACATACGGAACAGTTTGGTGCACGGGTTGGCTGCCCCCAGTATGCCTGCGCCGTCTATCTTTCTTTGTCAGCTTTTCTTGCTCCTGAATTCTGGTGTGTATGTGTGACAGCCGCAGACAGACTCTACAATCCGAGACCAGGCCATGCCTTGCCTTGCAGTTCTATGTCAAATTTGATTGCTACCTTGCATTACATTACTACGTTACATTACATGTCTACATTCGTTCGTTGATTCATTCATACATACATGCATGTTTCCAGGTGTCGATCCATCCGTCCATCCATCCATCCATCCACCCGCCCAGCCAGCCAGCCAGCCATCCGTTTGCACGCTTATACATACGTACATACATACATACATACATGTGTCCAGCCATACATACATGCATACGTGCATCTAGACATGCGCTCATCCATTTTCACAATTTCAGACATAATTGCAGATGCACATACATGTATGAACACCTACATGCGTGCATGCATACACAGATATGTACAGAGACAGGCGCTGCATGCATGCATACATGCATACATACGCACATGTGAGTGGCTCTGACATTCACTCTTCCATTCATTCATACATACGCGCATGCAGTCGATCATGCTTTCATACATGAACACATGCATATATGATGCACAGATACGTGCATACAGGCATGTACTTGCATGCCTGCATGCATGTAGACATGTATACTCTCACATGCATACTTCGAAGATAGATACATGTGTGCATGCCACACGTTGCTTTGCGTTTTAATGCAATGCATGCACACGTACATATTTGCGTACATGCGTGCATGTGCACATGCATAAACGCATGTACACGAACACACACACACAGAGACAGAGACAGAGACAGAGACAGAGACAGAGACAGAGACAGAGACAGAGACAGAGACAGAGACAGAGACAGAGACAGAGACAGAGACAGAGACAGAGACAGACACACACACACACACACACACACACACACACACACACACACACACGCGCACGCACACACCCACGCACACGCACACCCACGCACACCCACGCACACCCACGCACACCCACGCACACCCACGCACACCCACGCACACCCACGCACACCCACGCACACCCACGCACACCCACGCACATCCACGCACACCCACGCACACCCACGCACACCCATGCACACCCACGCACACCCACGCACACCCACGCACACCCACGCACGCACGCACTTAAACACAGATGCACATTGCGACGGATACATAGATGTAGGCATGCGGAGACAGAAGCGCTCACAGGTCTGCTTTCACACTCTCGATACAACAAGCACCACAACGGGTCGAGATATTCGCGGCCGATGACGATAGATTGCAGCCACACAGGCAGAACCACAAGCAGTACATCAAGCTATTTACTGCAAAAGTAACCGTATCGGATCGTAGTGACGTCGTAGTGGAAACACAACGGGTAATTATATAGCATCAGAACAACGACGATAATACCAGGATATTATCAGCCATGCCCTAGTATTCACTACATGTTTATTATTTATAGCGTATACAACTGCACATCACCGCAATTAGTTAGACATGGAAGTTTTATCACCCGGATAGGCAGATTGTTGACCCAGTGAGATACAAAGCATGATAGCGCACTTAACTATTTGCTGAGATAAAGCGTTGTTACGCGTTGCGTCCATTGTAACTTCAGATGCGCCCCGAATCCCAAACCCTAAACTGGCCGAGTCTAAACCGTGAAATGCTTCAAAAAAAGAAAGACATGAAACCCTAAGGCCCACTTAAAAAAAAACTTTTCAAACCATAAAGACAAACCTACACTCCCAAACTCTGAAGCCCTAAAGAAACAGCCTGCAACCCTGAACCCCAAACCCCTGAACCTTAAAACCCTATGCACCCTAAAACCCTAATTAGACCCCAAAACCCTAAACTCCTAACTCCTAAAACCTACACCCTTAACCCCGAAACCTTTAAAGTAGGAACCTGACTAAGACACCTTGGGCCTTTATTAGGGCTCCTCATATTAATCCTACCATTTTGGGGTTATAGGCCCTGGATCCTACAAAGAACCCTAAGCCCCTATAGTATAACCCTTAGAGAACCCTTATAGTAACCCTTGAAGGGCTCGTAACCCTTGAAGGAACCCTATTCCCTACAAAGAACCAGACAGCCAAGGTCGGGCCCCAAACCCCTTAACCTTAAGACACCCTGACCCCTAAACCCCTAACCCCTGAACCCCTAAACCCCTTAACCCCTAAACCCTCTAAACCCCTGAACCCCTAAACCCTCTAAACCCCTAAACCCCGAAACCCCTAAACCCTCTAAACCCTTAATCCCCCTTAACCCCTAAAGCCCTAAACCCCTAAACCCATTAATCCCTCAAGCCTGGCTCCTGGCAAGGTCGGGCCGTAGCCCTGCAGTCCCTCGGGGCGCCAGCCCTAAGCGCAGCCGTCGGGGGCCCCGGGAAGTCGGTGCCTTTAAATTAGGGACCCAAAAAGCCTAGGACCCAGAGTAGGCCCTCATTCCCTTTTTTAAGGGTTCAGGTTCCCTTATAACCCCCTTTAAACCAAAAAGGGCACCCTTTTTATTACTGGCTTGCTCTTGGGTCTAGAAAAGCACATAAGCGGTTTAGGGTTTATGGGGATAGGGTTTCTGGGGATATCCCTACCTTATTGGGCTTGTTTTAAAGGGGGTATGTAGGGGCTTTAATAATGAGAAGAGGGTTTTGGGCTCCATTATACTATGATCATAACAAGGAACCCCCCGAAAAAATAGTACAGGCAATTACTTAGGACCCTTATAGTAGTCGACTTATAGTATGTCTTCCAAATGGGTGGTTGTCAAAATTAGGGTCCCTTTTTGGGTCCCTATTATAGTACAGCGCCTAAAATTCAGGGTACCCCAAAAGGGACCTGAATTTCAACAAATACCCACATAAGCATAAGCATTTTATGGGGATATCCCTACCTTATTCGGCTTGTTTTCAAAGGGGGTTCATCTGACATATCCTATCTTTATGTTTGCTTATGTGCTTTTTTGGGGCCCTACTTAAGGGGAGCTCTTGCAGGGTTTAAAGGAGCCCTTATAAGGGAGCTCCTCAAGGGTTTAAAGTTTAGGGGTTTCGGGGTTTAGGGGTTTAGATTGGAAGCTGCCCCCACCCTGTAATAGTGGTATAATTTAGGAATATAATAGGGCCCTAATATAATCCTTATAGTCACTATTACAGGGTGGGGGCAGCTTCTAAGGTTTAGACGTCAGATACGGGCGTGGCTCACTGGTGACTGTAGAGCCTGTTTAATAGGGTCTGGTTCTTAAAGGTTCTAAGTTTGCAGAGGGCTTTAGGGTTTGTTGGTAGTCATAGAGGGCCCACGCGTTTTTTTAACCTCACCAAAGATTCGGATTCTTGAAGACAGGTCAAGCTTTCGGCCGTTGTGGCATGGCTTTGCACGGTTTCGGGCTTCGGTATTCAGAACTTCGCGTTTTGAAGGATTCCGGATTTGAGTGTTTCGCACTCGGGGGCTGAAAAGACTGTCTATAAATGATCCCTAGTCTGTCACACCCTGCCCGAAAATCTGAATCTTAGAACAGCCCGGAGGCAGTGCTTAAGTTGTAAGACCTGGGAGGGCGCAACATAATGTAGGGGCCATGCTAATTGGAAAAGCGTGTTGAGGTTCCTTCACAAACTCATAGTAAAATTTACCCCCAAACCCTAGTCTAACTGTTGAGGCACCAACATTAACGTAGTTCGTCTAGGGATTCAAAGCCGGAAGCCTTCTTCAAGACCTTTCAGCTCACGGGGCCGTACTTGAAGTCCGAGACGAGCCGACAAAGACAGTCGCTCCAGTGCGGGCAATCTAGGGGTAGTATAAGGGTTCCTTTAAGGGTCCCTTTAAAGGGATCTATAGGGATTCTATAAGGGTGTAAGATTTAGGGTTTACTTGGAGGTTAATGGGTAGCGAGAAGTGGGGTTAGAAGTCCTCTAATATGGGATATAAGTTGTAAGTATAGTTACCCTACTTGTAACCCCGCTTGTAACCACCCATGAACCTCCAAGTAGGGGCTGACATACGGGGCTTAACTTATCCCGCAACCTGATATTCAGCCCTAAGGGCTGGAAGCCCGAAACCCAAAAACCCCAGACGCTGATAACGTCCCGACAGCCAAGGAGCAGTCTCTTCCGTAGTCGCCCTGGTGGGTTGGTCTCTAAAGGTCCGCGGTCACCCGTGTCGGTTGGTTCAAGGCCTTGACACCTTGGAAACCTCAAACCCTATATGATAATCATATATTGTAAATATCTATATCTATATCTATATATATATATGCTATATGTATATATAGTATATATATATATGTATATATGTATATGCCTAAACACGCTTCCCTCGCCTACAGGTCTATCAGTTGTTGGTGAATTTCACCTCTGACGGCTTCTTCGTCGCATTTGAGGAGTCTGCTGGAGAGCAACAGCGAGGTGGGCTGTAGAAGTGGGCCACCCTAACTAGGTCACACATCACGCCGACGTTACAAGCTAGAAATGGCAGACTTCTTACAACGCCACAGTTGCAGGTAATCTCGTCGCAGGCCCCATAGTTGCGTAGTAGCTGAGTGGATACACTTTACATTTTTTGGGATAATATTACCCACCATAACGCTGAAAGCATACACTTTTTGGGGCTTATGAATTCAGCAACTACGTAGTAGGCAAGCAAACCCCGCCCCCCGGAAGGTTTCGTCTTATATTTATAGTATAATGGGCCCCAAAAGCCTATTCTAATTATTAAGGCCCCTGTAGTAGTCAGATTTCTGGCACAACCGTGACTTGTTTCTGCTACTTCTACAAGTGCTGTAGCTCCAGCCAGTGAAGAACGTTGTGGAGTGAAGGTGTTCTGGACGCCCTGTGTTTGGAGAAGCCCGCGTTGGGTTGACGGGTGTTCGTATGAAAAGCACAGTCATGTGAGTGTTGATATGTTTAGGATTCACGTTTGTATTTGCATTTTCGTGTTTATATATATATATATAGAGAGAGAGAGAGAGAGAGAGAGAGAGAGAGAGAGCGAGAGAGAGAGAGAGATAGATAGATATAGATATAGATATACTCACTAGTACTGGTACCCGTGGTTGTATTAATATTAATATTGCTGAGTGCTAATATTGGTATCGGTTTCGTGTATGTTTTCGCATTCGTACTTGGATTCGTTATTCGATTGCTGTGAGTATCAGGATGAGTATGAGTAACAGTATTCGTAGTTGGTTGCGGCATTGGGCTCAGGTTTTGTTCCGAATTGAGAGATGCGAGGCATTCAAGATGTTAATTGTAGGTCACGAATCGGATGGAGCCTTGCAGTGATCCTATCAGCAGTCAGGGTTGATCACGAGCCTACACCCGAAGCTCTACGTTACCTGAATCCTACACGTCAGGCCTTGGGGGTGGCCCAGCCGTATGGTGCTGACACAGTTGTGATGAACCTTTGTTTCATTGTGCGTTCCTCGCCTGAGGCTGCACTCAAGAGGGCGTCGAAGCTGAGGTACGATTGGGGGTTGGTACAGGTTCTTACGCCCAAAGCCTCTCCAAGGGCCGCCTTTAATCCCTTAACCCTGAACATGAGGAGGGTTCAGGGTCGAGGGTTGGGTTTTGTCTTTTGTTGTTTTTGTTTGGAAAGGGTAGCTTTGGAGGCCCTTTTGTGTGAATTCAGATTTCAATGAGCTTCCGTAGGCGGTCCAGACACCTTCGCTTCTGCTGTATCAGAGTTGGCACAGGTTTCTTACAAGGGCTAAATAATACGCCATAGTAGTTAGAGTTGGATAGAGTTGGCATAGCTTTTCTTAAATAATACGCCACAATTAGTAGTCAGCTGGGTCATCCAGTGTTTGATTGCCGACAGGGAGCTGGAATCATATGCTGCATTGCGCAACATCTTTGTGCATGTGATGCTCACCGCGTGGCCAACTTGGGCCACACAGGCCACGAGAGTATCACTGAGTTTTACGTGATGCGTGGAGGAGCTCCAATGAGCAGTACTGGTGCCATAACTATGCTGAGCACGTGAAAACAACGAAGGAGGAGGAGGCCAAGGTGGCGGTGAGATCTCGGTATCACGGTCCGGGCCTGTGGCCTGCTCTCTGCAGCAGGCAGCGTACAGAAGCAACGCGGAGGTACAAGCGTCTCTGGGGTGAGGAGCCCGTTCTGTGGACAGAAGAGCCGTGGCGTCAAGCCAGCAGTGGGAAGGATGACAGTCGCTGGGGCATGTGCGGCAGAGTGAGTGGGTGTTCATGATCCTCTCAGGAAACCGAATCCGACGCCACCTATGGCAACGGAGTGGTTCAGGCATTGCCGGCGACGCTCTCCGACCTGGGGAGATGTCCTCGGGGAACATCGACGATTCTGCTGCGGCCCGGCCTTCCAATCCTTAGGAGACGTCCCGGATGCCAACGGACCCGCGTGAGGAGCGCAACTCCGATCCTTCGGAACGTGATCTTGCGGAAATCCTCCTAAACCCTAAACCCTATGCCTCCCGGCAGTGGGTGCTTGTTGCATCTTGCTAAACACAACCAGGTGCCGAGCTTCTCGGCCTTCCATCTGCTCCCGCACATATTTGCAAAAAAAGGGCCCCCAAAAAAAGCCTGGGTTGCAGGGTGTAGGGATGGTCATACCAGCTACTAGCGGCTTTCGAACTGCCTGAAAGCAGCTGAAAACCAGATGTCTGAGCCACAATGTGTAAACTGACCCTACAACCCTAAGCCCTAGAGCCTAAAGCCATGACTCCAAACCGCCAGACCTGAAGCCCCGAACGCCGAAGCCCTGAACGCTAACCCAAGTTACATACTACATACCCTTAAACTCTGAAGCCTTACAACTCCGTAACCAACCGCAAACCCTGAACCCACAAACCCTGAACCCTTTTAAAACCCCAATTGGATCCCCTTAACGTCTCGCTTTAAATCATAGCCGGCCAATAGCATGCTGTCTCGAAGGCCTTCTGCTTCGCTTCTGCATGCCGTCTCAGCTGCGTGCGTGCGTGCAGTGCCCGTTTGACAAAATCTGAGACAGCACGCTTAAGCGAAGCAGCACGTATCCGAAGCAGCAGGGTAAAGGACACCTATGATTAACGGAACCTTAAACGCCGAAACTCCAAGAGCTGAACCCCGCAAGCGCAGGTCCTGGTTCCACGGCTCTTGTTGCAGGCGCGGCGTCATCCCGAGAGGAGACCCTTCATCTGCGGGCCTTCATAACTAAGGGTCTCAGGGCTAATAGGGTTCAGGGTTCAGGGGTTTACGAGAGGGCTCAAAGGCTTGAAATTTCATTTGGGTGTTTTGGGGCTGGGTTCACGAGTTAAGAGGACCTCATGGCGCAGGGTTTAGGGATTTGGGTCTAGGGCTTAGGGATATTAGGGTTCAGGGGTTCAGGGCTTCCGTTTCCTCTGTGCAGCCGTATAAAAGCCCCTACAGAAGCCGTGCAGCAAGCAGGCCTGGTCGTTCTTAGAGGTTCAGGGGTATTTATAAGTAGGGTCATAAGTAGTCTAACTATACTTCTAACCCATACTAGGGGGACTTATAGGGTTATACGTAGTCTAACTATACTTCTAACCCATATTAGGGGACTTATAACCCCACTTATACCTACCCATGAACCTCCAAGTTTGGGTGAGACAGGAGGGGAGAAGGAGTGGGAGCAGCCACTTCGTCTCCGTAGGGGTACAATGCTGTTATTATGAGGAATATACTATAAAGGGTACTATGAGGGTACTTTGGGTTGTAGGAAAGATCTACGAAGGTCTTTTTCGGGGCGTAGGAGGTTCTAGATGAGGAGGGATTCAGCAACCTACGCCGTCTTGAGGACATCAGTGCGCAAAGCCCTGCACCTTTCACACATGGGTAGTTGTCATAATAGGGACCCAAAAAGGGACAATAATTTTGACAACCACCCAAATGTAAGACGAAATATCGAGAGCCGAGAGACAGAAACTACCCTAAGGCCCCAGAGTAGTTCCTTTTTGGGGTTACCTTACAGGGTTCTAAAACACCTTTCACACATGGATTGAGGATGTAAGGTCGGGTGCACGGTTGACCCTCACGAACAGCCTTGCAAGTCTTGCCTCGGTGCAAAAAAGGTTTTTGAGGGTTGACTATAGTCTCCTTAGGAAGTCTTTTTATTTTTGTTCATATGAAACCCAAGAGACCATTCGAAATATTATTTTTATTTTGGATCTAAGGGGGGTATAGTTTAAGTTTAGGCATTGGCATCCAAAATCCGGGCCGGCACCATACAACCCCTGCACCTGGAAGCCGTTGTTGGAAGCCTTCAAAGCGCTCAACACCCAGGCACTGTTGGCCTTAAACTCTAACTCGCGTTCCCTGAATTTCAAAATCATGTTAGGGATCTTCGAATATTATAAAGTATATTCCTTATGATTCCCTATAGATCCCTATAAAGGTATCTATACATATATACTATTCCCCCCTACTTAGCCACGAGAGCTCAGGTGCGAGGGGCTCTTCACTGTCAGGTGGTGTCCGACGCTCTGCTTTTTGTGCGTTTTTCAGGTTTCCTCTAGGAAGCTTACGATAAAGGGCGTCTTTAAGGGTTTAGGGTTTTAGGGGTTTAGGGTTTGAGGTTTCGGGTTTAGGGTTACTATAAGGGGTCTGTAATGGTAATATAATGTAGGAATGATTAAGAAGCCTTGGGCCTTTATTAGGGTTCCTTATATGAATCCTACTATTTTGGTGGTATAGGCCCAGGATTTCTTTTTCAGGTCCCTACATTATAAGAGAACCCCCCCCAAGTACCCTTTAAAGGGCTCGAACATTTCTCATGAAGAGGTCATTAGGGGCTACAATAAGGGGTAGTTGGGGGGTCGAGGTAACCCTCAACCCAAAGTTGGGCGATATTCGGAAATGTCGCGCTTGGATTCTGTAGGGGCCTTAGGTTTAGGGTTTAGGGTTTAGGGTTTAGGGTTTAGGGTTTAGGGTTTAGGGTTTAGGGTTTAGGATAATAATTACCTATACTGTCCTGGGGCTTCCTTACTACAAACATAGTATCATATTCCCCGCTTTGAAGTGGGGTCCGAAGAGCCACCTCAGTACTGGACTTTCCGAGCCGAAGACGAGGAAACTTGCTGTACTACGATGGATGGCATAAATGCTGCATTACCCCTAATAACTTACTAGCTGAGTGGATACACAATACACTTTGGGGGATAACACTACCCACTATAAAACTGAAAGTGTGCACTTTGGGGGGCTTATGAACTCAGCAACTAAGCATAAATCCTGCATTACCTTTAATAAGGAGTATACAATACTTCCCATAGTTTAGGGCCCTTAAGGTAATGCAGGATTTATATCATCAACAGTAGGTTTCTGAGCAATACCCTTTTGTCCTCTTTCTTGGGGTTCCCTTCTGAGAAGTCTTTAAGAGGGCTGCTCAGGAACCTAGTGTAAGGAGACTGCGCCCGGGGCAGTCGCCCGCAGCGAAAGAACTTCGGGAGCTCATCGTCCGCGCCACGGCGCCACCGACCCTACTTAGAACTACCCATGAACCCTAAACCCTTACAGAAGCCCCATAGATCCCTTTAAAGGGAACCCTTATAACTGCCCATGAACCTCCAAGGGGGCTAAATAACTGCCTACACTAGTTCCACCGCCGAGAGGCGACACTCAGGGAGATGTGGCGGCTCTCTGGTCGTGTTGTTTTATGTTGGTGGCTTCCTGCTTGCCTTTAGGGGTTCAGGGTTTTGGGGGTTTAGGGTTTAGGGGTTTAGGGTTTTAGAGCTTGTAGAAGATAGGGCGGGCTCCTCCTCCTCCTCCTCCGCCTCCTCCTCCTCTGCTTTCGCCTACGGTAGCCTGTCTGCAGCTCAGCCCAAGAAGACCCTAAACTGCCAAAGCTTGTGAACCCTGGACCTTGAAACCTACACTTTAAAGCCCACGAAACCCTAAACCCTGAATCCTAAATCCGCTGAGGTGTGGTGTGCGAATGACAGGCCGGCTCGAGGCACTTATGCTGAAGTTGCCAGAGCTGCGGTCTGGTGTAGGGCTCTAAAAACGACTTCAGCATTCGGGGCTTCAGGCTTGGATGTGCAGAGTTTAGGTTTTTGCGTATCGGATGTAACAGTGCGGGCTTGTGGTTCTCAATGTCGGGTTTGGATTACGGATTTTAAGGTTTAGGGGTAGAGAGCTTCGGGGCCAACCACGGCATAAGAAGCTTGCTAGTTCAGCCTGAGGGCACCCACGCCTACCGCAAGCCCTTCTTAACAAGGGCTCTCCATCTCAATTTGTGTTTTTCCTCCGTCTCTCTCTCCCGCTCTCTCTCTCTCTCCCTCCCTCCCTCTCTCCCTCCCTCCCTCTCTCGCTCTCTCTCTCTCTCTCTCCCCCTCCCTCTCTGTTTGTTTTGACTGGCTGTCTGTCCATAAGCTTCAAAACGAAACCTAAACGCCCATGAACCCCGAACCCCACGCCCCTGTAAGCCTTCAAAGAAGTTCTCCGTGGTGTACTGCATTTGATATAAGGGCCTAAATAAGTACCAATATGTAGGGTTTAGGGTTTAGGGTTTCAATATGCCCCCCCATATCTCTACACCCATCAAGCTTCATGCTCCAACAGCCTAAAAGATGAACGTCAAACCTCGAAACCCACAACTGGGCTTGAGGGCTTAAACCCTGCATCCTTAGACCCTCAGAAACCCTAAACCCCCAAGCCCAAACCCTCAGAAAGCCCCCCAGATCTCTAAGAATCGAAAGAGCCCAACAAGCCCTTCGACAAAAACCCGGAACCACACTGCGCTAGGATGCCCAGTGGTACTGAGGTACCCCCATTCCCTCTTTGTAGTCCTAGGTTCCTGATAAAGTTGCCCAATACCAAAAAGGGAGCCCTTCTTATTCCTAGGTTACTGGACATCCTAGCCTAAACCACGCTAAAAGCTTGAACTGCCCAGCCCTCGGAAGAGGCGCAGCCGGTAGCTGAGAACCCGGGGACCGTTGGAGGCCAACTGCACAGAAAGCGCTGTTGGTGAGGTCTAAGGTTTGGGCTTCTAGGGTTTACCTTAACCTTGAAGAACCTACCTTTTTAAGGACTTGTATAAGGAAAGCATAAGAGGGAACCCCAAAAATGGTAGGCTCTTCAGGGTTAAGGTAGTGCTTAGGGTTTGGGGATTTCGTGTTTAGAGTTTTGGGGTTCAGGGTCTGAGAGTTTGTTTGATGGTGTCGTTATCTCTGCAACTCGGTCTGCCGGCTTTTGTGCGGGCCTTGTTTAACGGTACAAGGGTTTTCCGAGATTTCGTGATATTGAGCTATCGGCATGGCGAGCGTTCAAATATCAGAGCTACGTACGATTGCAATCTATCATTTTTTTTTTTGGGGGGGGGGGGGGGGCTTTGGAAGCTGCCGTTCAGTAATTCCTGGGGGGTCTTAGGGCAGATTCAACACGGTACATGTGACACGCGCCTTGCTGGACAGAATGGAGTCTTCGAGGACGTATGCCTGATCAACACACTCAGATGTTTTGGGTACAAGATCCCGTATGTGGACCATGGCCCCTTCTGGGCACAAGCTGACGGTAATCGTTTTCTAGCTCCCTACGGGTGTCTGTGCTGCAAATGTGACGCTGTGGCGTGTCCACGTTCTGTTGTGAAACGTCCACCAAAGTCATCTAAGGCGTTGCCTTGTTGCAGTGTCCCCACATGCTATCGGCTTGAGCGGGAACTTTGTGATCTGCTTCAACGAGCACTTTGTCGCACTGCGACGAGATTCGGATGGACTTTTTGTCAATCAGAGTCGCAGAACGCACTCTCTCCCGGATACTGGGTGCCTGCGGCCTGGAGCCTTTGATCCTCCTTGCTGGAGCACCCTGGATCTTTTTATTTTTTCATTTTTTTGATTTTTCCGTAGTTGTTCAATTCAACACCCACCGAGTCTGTTTGCCAGAGGCCTTGTTCGTATCAGACACAAAATTAAGTGTACATCCCCAAATAAAAGCCTTAATAAGCAGCTTCCAAATAGACCTGGTTTTGCTCACACACGGGGGGGGGGGTCGCAGTCTTACGCGTGCATTCTTCGGGCATACGTTGCCGAGACTCTAGACGGTTTGGGCTTCAACAAGGTGCCCTAAACCCAAAAACCCTACAACCCTCAACCCCTTCGTGGCGGGCACCAACACCACACAAGACTTGTCAAAGTCACCGCATCGGGGCCCTGAGAGTAACGGAGCTCCGAACCGTCCACCCTAATATAGGAACCTGATTAAGAAACCTTGAATTAGGAAACCCTGGCCCTGTAGCACCAAAATAGTAGGATCCATATTAAGAACCCTCAGAAAGACCCAAGGTTTCTGAGTCAGGTTCCTACAGTAATCTCCAAGCCTTAGAGGCCATAGGGATACAAGCAAGGTAACTATATATACTTAATAACCCAGATCCGGGGCCTTATAACCCACTCATAGCTACCCCCGAACCTCCAAGTAAACCCTAAGCCCTATACCCTTATAGAATCCCTACAGATCCCTTTAAAGGGACCCGTAAAGGAACCCTTATAGCTACCCCTGAACCTCCAAGTACAGGTCGCGAGCAGGAAGAGGCGGGAAAATCCCCGTTTCACGGTCTTCAGCTCCGAGGTTTTGAACCAGGGTGGCTCTCCAGGTTTTGGGTGGTTTCTCAGAGGATCATGGGACTTAGTAAGTAGGGTTATAAGTAAGGTAACTATAATTATATCTACATATAACCCCAACTAAGGGGTTTTATGGGGTTTAAGGTTTTGGGTCTTGGGTTTAGGGTGTAGGGCTTCGGGTGCGGGGTTTTATGGGGTGTACTTGGCGTTCTTCTGGTTGGCTCTTAGGACTTTAAAATGTTTGGGTTTCTATATTAGCTATAATATAATAAGGAGGCTGAAAGTTTAACTTTTAGGAGGGGTCCAGAAGTCAGCCAAGAGGGTGCAGGGTTGTATGGGTTTCAGGTCTTGGGTGGAGGGTGTAGGGCTTAGGGTGCGGAGCTTTATGGGGTTTAAGGTTTAGGGTTGAGGGTGTAGGGCTTGGGGTGTGGAGTTTTATATCGTTCAGGGTTTTGGGTCTTGGGTGTAGGGTGTAGGGCTTAGGGTGTAGAGTTTTATGGGGTTTGTGGTTCAGGGTGTAGGGTTCGGGGTGCAGAGTTTTGCGGTGTGTAAAGGGGAAAGTAAGATAGCGGATGAGAGGTCTGGGCAAGTTGATTGAGGATTCCGTAAGTTGCGGATCCTGCGATTAGGAGGGGTCCCAATTATCTGAAACTCCGTCGTTTGACTGAGTAAGAAGTTCTTACTTGTTGTTAGAGCTATTGAGAGGGATGGATCATTCCAACTTCGGGTTTTGGGGATTTAGAAAGGGTTCCATAAACGATTTATGAGGGTTGTGTGGCGGTTCCTGTGAGGGTTCTATAGGAAGTTTAGAGGCACCGGTTTCTGAGTCGGCGGAAGATTTTCGAGGTCTGGCGTTGTGGCTCACCGGGTTTTGGGTGGTTACTCAGAGGATCATGGGACTTAGTAAGTAGGGTTATAAGTAAGGTAACTATAGTTATACCTACTTATAACCCCAATTAAGGTACTTATAAGTCCCATGATACTCCAAGTAGCATACTTAGGTCTACACTCCTCCCGGAGCGAAAGCATAGGTGATTTAGCAACCTAAAGGTCCAAGTACCCACATTTGGCTTTTAGGGTGCAAATACTTTGCTCTGAATGGTCTTTGGTACCTGGAACCCTACTATTTGGGCGCTCGGACCCCTGATTACCAAGAGGACCACAGTACTGTCTTCTAAGGCTCTGCTGCTGGTGCTTACCCCACAACATGCGCCAACTCTTAGCTTAATCCCATGAACCTTCACACTAGCACTTCGGCCCTTAGATTTATGGTTCAGGATGAAGATTAAGTTTAAGCCCGAAAGCATCCTAGGCCTTGTATGATCCTAAATCTAAAGCACTACGCCCCGAACCCACCTATAGGAGAGCACAGGGTTGGCAGGGAGCTTCGATGAGGGTTCATGGGTAGTTATAACTAGGGTTATAAGTCCCCTAATACGGGTTATAAGTATAGTTACCCTACTTATAACCCTACTTATAACTACCCATGAACCTCCAAGTATATCACGCCGTGCAATATTATGGAAGCCTGATTAGCTACCAGTTAATGGGTTGCTTCTTAGAACTCTGCATGTCTGCACCCCGTGCAAAGCCCTGTTCGAATGACTAAAGCCTCTATGTAGCAAGCATATTGTGCCCCCCAAAATCCTAAAACCCTCAACCCTAAACCCCCAAGCCCTGAAACCTTCAAGCCTTAAACCCCAAAACCCCGAGACCCCTACAGACTGCTGGATTGTGGAAGGGCTCGGACCTTCGCAAAAGCAGTTGGCAGGCGAACTCCTCGAACGCTTCGCATGCCTCGTAACCCTCAAACCCCCGAAAACTGGCCGGAAGGAAAGGCGAGCGAAGCAATCCTATCGGTGCCAGCGCTGCGGCCAGTGGCACCCCCAACTTCAATCTGGAGCTATCCCGCACTCTCCCCCACGCCGCATGGGTTTCAGCAGCATCGACGTGGGGTTCGATGTGTAGCATACCGGCGATGGGAGCAAGGCTGCCTCCCATGGAGTGCATGCCTAGAAGGTGTACGCGCCAGGGAAACATTGACGGCGAAGTCCACGCGAACAGCCCAGTTCTTCGCGCGGCAAGCGCTGCTGCCGGCTCGAGCAGGTCTTCCAGCTCCGACCGCCGACAGCGGAAGAAGGAAAAGAGGCAGTCTTGTCCGGCGTCGGAATTATCATTCGTGATGATGTCCCGCTTAGTCCCCATACAATCACTTAGTAGCTGAGTGGATACACTTTACACTCTTTGGGATAATATTACCCACTACAAAACTGAAAGTGTACACTTTTTAGGGGCTTATGAACTCAGCCGCTAAGAGTCATACCGTAATAGACCCCAAAACTCTCATCTTCGAGGCCCCAAAATTAAACATCTTCCGGGAGGAGACGCCAGATGGCATTGCAGACGCATCTTCCTCAGGCGCCGATATATCTGCTAATCAGTATGTGGGCCTTTAACAATGGCCTTGAGCACAGATTGGGTTTAGGGTTTCGGGTGGGCTTGAAAGGCAGATAGACAGTCGGGTTCCTTTACAGTTCCTCAGGGGGGTTCTTTGCTATAGGGACCTTTGCAAGGAAGGTTTTGGTGGTATATTGGAAAAAAACTGATACAGGGACTACCAGGCACTGTTGCTAATTATTCAGATTGTTACACTCTGCAACAACCAACGTCCCCGACTGTTAACATCAAAGTCATAGGGTTTAACGTTACTTCTTGGGTGGGCTTTCGGGTGTGGGGGTCATGTCTCCATTCATGGGAGGTTCTTCGTAGAGTTTCCTAAGGGCATTTGACTCCTCAATCTATGAACTCTAATATCTCTTGGTGAATAAATAGTCTGTAAGCAGCGTGCTTCTATGGGATTCTTGGAGTTTAGGGATTTGAGATCTACAGATTTCGGTGTTCCGTTTTTGACTCCCATCCCCCTCAAGCAAGGAGAAGTTGCAGGGATCTTGAGCATGCAGAGTCGGCTTAGCCCTACTTAGCTTTAGGCCGGTTCGGGTTTACGGTTGGTTGTTAGTTGCTGCAGTTTTTTTGTACTGGGGCCAGCACGAGGTAGATAGACGCAAGCCAGCTACATCAAGCGCTTATCACGCGTCGCGCACCAAGGCCATCTAACCGAGCGTCTCCAGCAGTCGAGTGCAAAAGATCAGCAGGGAGCAAAGGTTTTGGCCGTGCATTCTCACAGTTTGGGCTGTAGAGTAGAGGTCTATGACGGTATGAACTATAGACCTCACACGCATCGAAACAGTCGACACCTCTCAGCCATTGACATTTCGAAACGGCGTCCATAATGCAAAGCCTGAAGCCAACTTGTGGCGCTCCGTTGCAGCTTTTTGACCCCTAAGCCTTCAACCAAACATCCCCGACGCACCGTTATATGATACAGAATGTCTATACCTAGTTAAATCTAACAGAATATATTACTCTATTAATTGCAAAACTTAACATACGTAACATAATATAGTGCAATATAATATAGTGTAACATTGTCAGGTACGACTCAGACACACGCTTAGTTGTGTGTGATATAAAAGTTAGAAGCCTGAAGCCACAGCGCTAAAGCATGAATGTTATATAACACAGAATATGAGTGTATGTGTATATATATATATATATGTCCTATAGCTATAGCTAACAAAATATGATAGAATAGACTACAGTACAACATTCATTGTAGAAAATAACATACTGTCATAAGTTTGAAGTCTGCAGCCGAAGCGCTAAAGCCCTTTCTTGTGCTCGGCCACCGAGACCCCCGGGAGGATCTAGAAAGTAGATCTCCGAATTTGGCGCCCTATACTACAAAGGGTACTTTATAGGAACACCCCTTTAAGGGATCTACTTTTTGGATCCTCCCCGGGGGTCTGGGCAGGCTCCAGCAGCGGTACCGAGACCCAGGCCGAGGACGGGCGTCTCGGGTTCTGGGCCTTTAGGGTTTTAGGGTTTAGGGCTTTAGGGATTAGGGTTTTGGGCTTTAGGGGCCTTTAGGGCTTATAGGTTTATAGGTTTAGGGTTTACAGTTTAGGGTTTGAGGCCTTTAGGGTTTAGTTATAGGTTTAGGGTTTAGAGTCTAGAGCCTTTAGGGCTTAGGGCCCGTAGGTCTCAGTTTTAGGGCCTTTAGGGTTTAGGGTTCAGGGTGGTTCAGGTCTAACAGTGTAGGTTTACCTTTCAGGGATTACTTCTGCAGAGGCAGACTTCGAGCTGCGAGGATGAGTTTGGTTGCAATTGGTATAAGATTGGTAAGGCTGAAGTCACAGCTGTTTGGCAACATGGCAAGAAGGCAAGTGCGCCCATCGGAGCTCGACATTGCCACAGAAGGCATCGAATCGGAAACGCAAACAGAAGTGATTTCGAAAGTTGCGGCAAAAGATTTCCTGCCTCCTTCTGCAGAAGTACAGCTGTGTTGATTTCCTGTTTGCGGCTCCTGAGGTGATGTATGTACTTGGAGGATCATGGGACTTAGTGAGCAGGGTTATAAGTAATTAATTGGGGCTATAAGTAGCTATATGTATAGCTGCCCTAGTCGGAACCCTAGTTACTAAGTCCCACGATTCTTTAAGTATGCATGCATGAATGTATGATTGTAGGCAAGCATGTCCGTATGCATGTCAAGCCCCAGAGCTAGACAGGACGGGGGCATCGACTGGTCTTCGCCGGGCAGCTCAGGAAGTGCACGATATGAGGGGTTCTCGATTCAGTTTAAGATTCCTCACGCGAGCGGCCCGAGGTAACCGTGAAGGTGCGCCCTAAGCCTCACTTGGAGGTTCATAGGTCGTTATAAGTAGCGTTATAAGTAGGGTGACTAATACTTACAACCCGTATCAGGGGCCTTATAACCCCACTTATAACTACCTCTGAACCTCCAAGTAAACCCTAAACCCTATACCCTTCTAGAATCCCTATAGATCCCTTTAAAGGGACCCTTAAAGGAACCCTTATAGAATCCCTAAAGATCCCTTTAAAGGGATCCTTAAACCCTTATAACTACCTCTGAACCTCCAAGCAGTAGCATGAATGAAGCACGCCTGCGGCCTCGGAGCTCCCAGTTTTGCGTTTGGGTTCGTGGCGGTTGGGTCAATTTGGGAGTTTCCGAAAATTAGGGGGTGGGACCTTTAAAGGGATCTATAAGGGTTCCTTTCAAGGGATCTAGAAGGGTTCCTTTAAAGGGTTTAGGGTTTGAGAGTTTCCGAAAATTAGGGGTCCGCCTTATTTGGGGATCATTATAATAAGGATCCCAGTATTCAGGGTACTATATTAGGTTCCCTCCCATTTAGTCATTTTGGGTTGGCTAAGTGTAAAGTGTAAAGTTTGATATACAGAGTGTTAGGGCCCCAGGATTGGGATTTCCGGGTGTGTCGGCGAACGTTCAAGAGCATTCGAGGTTGGGGTCCTTGTTTGCAGACACTTCTCATTGCATCCGCCTTGTTCTGGACTGAGAGACTGCCTGCCCGTCACGAGTTTTCGCTCTTTCTTCCTTATCAAGACGGAATATGCAACGTCCCTCTACACTTCGGTGCTCTTGGGAGTTCTTTATATGTGTTTACTGCAGCAAAACTCCGAAGGATTGTTCGACATGCTATGTTTGTTTTGGCTAAACAGGGAGCGCGAGTGCAAGGGGTCCTCTTCTGTCCGCTCCCAGACAGTGCCACAATGACCTTCCGGGTTTGAAACTCTGAGGAGGAGATTATGACGATGACCACTATTGTCTCTGCTGCTTAGGTTTGGCTCAGCTTTCTCCAGATATGGTGGTTTCTTCACGATACCTTCTTCCGAATACGACCGGCATTTCCGACTCTTTGCATCAAAAGCTCTTGCTCAGGCCCCCTGACCGTTGCTCCAAACCCAAATATGCCACAGATGAGCTTGCTTGAAGTAGGTTGGATTCAGCTCCCGATGCTTACAACGCCCGGATGCTGGACTCTCTGGGCAGAGCTTCAATCTCGAAGCTCCCTAAACCCCAAACCCTAAACCCTCAGCCCTCAAACCCTCAAACCCTCAAACCCTCAAACCCTAAATCAAAAACCCTCAACCCCCAAACCCGAAACCCTCAACCCCAAACCGTAAATCCCTGAGCCCTCAAACTCCCTGGACTAACCAAGACCCCACAAGTTCCCAGATTCGAAACTTGGAGGATCATGGGACTTAGTCGGGTTATGAGTACCTGAAAGGGATCTATAGGGTTCCTTAAAGGGATCTATAGGGGTTTAGGGTTTAGTTTCGGGTTTAGGGTCTACTTGGCGGATCATGGGACTTAGTAAGTAGGGTTATGAGTACATACTTGGGGTTATCAGTAGCTATAGGTATAGTTGCCGTAGTCACAACCCTAGTTACTAAGTCCCATGATCCTTTAAGTTTCGCAGCCCCTTTCTTGAGACCCCTCTTTGCCCAAGGTGGATCTACCGAGTTGAAGTCAAAGAGGCCAAGGAGGCCCTCTTTTGAGTTTAGGGTTTCAGGTTTAGGGCCTAAAGTTTAGGGTTTAGGGTTTCATTGATTCAAGTCTAAGGTTTAGGGTTTCAGGTTTAGGGCCCCAAGTTTCGGCTTTAGTGGTTGAGGGTTTCATTGATTCAAGTTTAAGGTTTAGGGTTGCGGGTTTAGCGGCGGCAGAGTTCTTTGTCATAGGTTGAGGGTTTTGGGCCCAGGCATCCTATTCTTCCAAGGCTTTCAAAGGCTCATTAAACTTCGTTTGGGAGGTATCGCGGATGGTTGTGGCGGGTGCTATTAAAGGATCATGGCCTAGTAGTAGAGTAGGTAACCTTTAACCTTTATTGGGTAGTATAGCCCCTATACAATCCCTGTATATCCAAAAAGGTTACCCTTTAGTTCCCCATGATACCCGACAACAAGGATGGGACTTAGCAACTACGGTTATGACTAGGGTAACTATACTTATAGCTACTGATAACCCCAATTAAGGTACTTATCACCCTACTAAGTCCCACGATGCTCCAAGTGTAGATGGGACTCCTGTTTTGGAAAAGTTGACGACTTGTCATGTAGGTTCAGGCTATGCAGGGAAGAGCATGCAATAGTCTTCAGGCTTTGCGGGCCCAGGTCATCCGAGGGGCAAGTTTGACCTGGGCCACTAGTTGGAGCGGATGGATTCCATTGCCCGAGTTGGCACTGGAGAGAAGGGTCTACAGGCCTTTCTCGAGATGGATCAAGCACGGGCCGGAGCAGCTTGGGGTTGACGTCAAAGAAGCGAAGCAACAGTGGCTCAGGAAGAAAAACACTGCCAGTGATATTGCAGAAGAAGACGAGCAATGGGTCCTCCCTCTCCCCATGCCTTATGAGATCTACATGCTCGGAGCGAACGGCGCCGAGCATCGGAAGGGCATGCGTGTGGAAGGGCCGAAGCAGAAGAAGCCAACGGCTGCTGGAGAAGCATGTTGGCGCCAGCCGAAGAGATTTAGCAGAACAGCGTCAGTTGAAGCTGACCCTAAGCCCGGAACGGTTTCTGCAGTGTTTCCGCAGCGAGAAGCTTTGCTTTCATATTACACTTTGGATTCGGGGATGCGGCCTAAGTTTAAAGCTCCCAAATTCAGGTGAACTCATGTGCAACGTTCTTTCAGGTTTCTTCAGTGCCGGTTTTGCGCTTTCGTCCTTCTTGATGACCTGTCAGCGCAGAACGGGTTTGGGCATGCTGCAGTGCTACTGCTTGGCTAGGTCAAGCCCTCAACCCTAAACAAGCCCTAAACCCTAAACAAACCCCAAACCCTAAACAAACCCTCAACCCTAAACAAACCCCACACCCTAAACCAACGCTAAACCCGCAACAAACCCTCAAACCTCAACAAACCCTAAACACTAAACAAACTCTACACCCTCAACCCTAAGCCAACCCTAAACAAACCCCAAACCTTAAACAAGCCCTAAACACTAAACAAACTCTACACCCTCAACCGTAGACCAACCCTAAACCCTAAACAAACCCCAAACCTTAAACAAACCCTAAACCCTAAACGAACTCTAAGCCCTCAACCCTAAACACATCCAAGAACGTTCGCCCAGGGTCCGCCGTCGCCCGTGCCCTCGAGGCGCGGTTTGAGACCAGACTTTTCTACCTGTCGGCCCCAAAACCCGACCTTTTTTTATGGAAGTGCATAAGGAAGCCATGATAATGAGAAGCCCGAAATGTCAAGGGATATTGGTCTGCAGGCAGGTTTAGGGGTTGGGTTTTAGGGCCTCAGCTTTCGAGGTGTTTTTCTGGACATGTTCCAGTTTAGGATTTAGGGTTGCCAGTGCCAGTGTTGTTTGGCTCTGCCAGCGACTGGTTGCTCTTGCTGCTGCTATTGACCTAGTAGTGGAGTAGGTAACCTTTAGCCTTTTTTGGGTAGTATAGTCCCTATATAATCTCTATATAACCAAAAAGCTGAACCTTTAGTTCCGAATGATACCAGACAAGTAGGTTGAACATGTTACATTACGCGATAAGCTTAGACCCAGCGCGCACAGCAAAGCCCATAGCAACCCCGTCAGCAGCGAATCCTTCAGCCTTCAGCTTCAGTCCCTAGGACCTAGAGTAGGCCCTTATTCCCTTTTTGTATGCTTTAGGTTCCCTTATAACCCCCTTTACCCCCAAAAGGGCACCCTTTTTATTCCTAGGTTACTCTTAGGTCTAGGTCCTAACTTAACCTGATGTTCCTCGGACCGTGCACACGTAAACCTTTGGTACGGCCCCCACTCAGTAATAGTTGAATAATATTCATAACATAGATATATAGGGACCTTGATAGTAGCCCTATTACAGACTCTTACTGTATGGGGGCAGTATCTGACGTAAACTATCCAATTTAATATAGGGGCCTCAATCATTATCTATACTATTTTGGAGGCTCCTTAGTATAACTATAAAATGGGCCCCCAAACCTTACTCTAATTATTCAGGCGCCTATATTAAGCCCTTCCGATGTCGTCGTGGACCCAAAATATGGAAGCCCGAATATCTAGCAATGCCATTCCTCCAAGTTCTTTATTGCTAATGAGAAGTATAACATACCCCAAGGCCAGCATTCGAATTATGAAGTCCCCCTACATGTTCACATTACCTAGAGGAACCCACAACCCGAAAGACTTATCCACGCTCAGCACTACGCTCTTCTACAAGAAGGATTAAACCCTAGAACCCTATATCCCTGGGGTTTAGGGTTCAGGGTTTAGAAGGTTAAGGGGTGTAAGCTTAGAAGGTTTAGAGTCTAGAGGCTAAGGGTCTAGGGGACTTGAGGGCCTAGGGATGGTTTAGAGATTAGGATTTAGAGTCCTAAGTGCCGACGTACACTGCAGAAAGATTTGGTAACCCTAAACCTCTGAACCCTAGAGCTCTCTAAAGTCTAGGCCTGCCGTCCCCAACTGAAACCCTGTACACAGGCCCCCGGCCTGTAAGCCCTAAAGATTGAACCCGCAGGGTTTAGGGTTGAGGGGTTTAGGGTTTAGGGTAAACTACACTTTATTTGCTTTCGTGATTAGAATGGTTTCCTTTGCGATCTGAAGGGTTACTTGGAGGTTCATGGGTAGTTAGAAGTAGGGTTATAACTAGGGTAACTACAGTTATAACCCATATTAGGGGACATATAACTTAACTAACCCCACTTCTAACCACCCCTGAACCTTCAAGTACTGCACCATGCTTGTATAGGTCCTACAACGGAATATGACAACCAGCATCGCCAGGGCCACCTTGATTAAACCAATTAAAGCCCTCCACCTACCCTTTAGAGACCCAGCATTCCCTGTATCAAACCTGCACAATGCTGAGACATCCGATCGAAAACCTATAGTAAGAAGCCTGAACCCCAAACCCCAGGACCCTAACCTTGCTTGAACGGCCCCGTTGCAGTCCCCTGCGTCGAGTGGCCCCACCGAAGTCCCCGCGAGCCCGAGTCTCATATGCAGGGACATGTTTATAGGTTTCGGGTTGCGGGTTCTGCCTAGGTCAGGGTGTGTGGGGTAGGGTTTAGATTTTCAGATTGAGGGTTAGGGCTTGAGGTGTGGGGTTTAGGGCTTTATGGGTCTCTAGGGGTCGATATGGGTTCCGTTCAGTTTTCTCATTATGAGAGTTTAAAACTATAAGGCTGTCACGCTTACGGCGGTCAGGGTTGGCAAAAGCTCTCTATAAGCGTTTGAAAGCGTTCCTTCGAGGGTTACTATGAGTTCTGTGTACAGTTAAAAACTGGCCCGGATAAGTTCTGAATGATTGGTGCCAGTATCCCTTACCTTAACCTACCAGAACCTACTTTTCTGTAGGATCCCTATGAATCCCATATTCGGGTTTATCATAAGAACCTTCAAAAAAGTAGGGTTTAGCAGTTGTAGGTACAGGTTGCATTTGAGATGTCCGGATTATGTTGATGTTAGAAGAGTTGTCTGCTGTCAGGTTGCCGGTACAATCTTCTCCGAAGGTGCTGGGATTCAATATGCTTGGCTTTCAAGATCTGTTGGGGTATAAGCTTCAATCTCTCTCTCTCTCTCTCTCCCTCCCTCTCTTGCTGTTTCTTTGTTCTGTTCTTGTGTCTCTGTGCCTCGTTCTCCCTCTCTCTTTGTCTCTACTTTTCCCTCTCTGACTATCTCGTTTTCTCTTTCGCTCGCTCTCTCACTCACTCTCTCTCTCTCTCTCTCTCCCTCTCTGTTTCGCTCTCTCGCTCTCTCTGTCTCTCTTGCTGCGTTTCTCAGCAGTGTTCTCTGTCGTTCTCTGTTTCTCCTGCTGACAAGCTCCCACTACTGTTGTTTAGTGTTCTGTCGTGTTTGGAGTCTACAAGCACGCACTCCCTCCAATAGCAGAATGACTTATCAGGAGAATCGATTCTTGAACACTAACATTCACTACTGCAGCTCATAAATCGTACTAAAGTTTATAATAGTAACAATAGTAATAATATTAAAGATAGTAAAAATAATAGTAATAGTAGCAGTAATATTAGTAATAGTTACATAATACTGGTTCGGAGGGACCCTAAACCCTGCAACCCCGAGCCGGCTGTGGTTGCAACGACCATTTCGAGGCCCCAAAGCTTCCGAAAGCATTGGCCGGGGTAGCCGGGGGGGCGGCTCAGCAAGTCATTACACTATGGGTTTAGGGGTGTAGGAGTGTAGGGTTTTGGGGTTTAGGGTTTGGGGCTTAAGGCTCAAAAGAGCCCCAAAACCTCATCATAGCAAGGTCTTTGGGCCCACAAGCCTTGAAGTATTCCAAAACAGCCGCAAAGACCTCACGGTAAGGTCTGTGGGGCCCCTTAGAGCCCTAGAGCTATCCTGCCGCGCAGCCGTTTGAAGCTTCAAAGGGCCTGCGTTTCCTTTCATCCCAGCCCCTGCCCCGATGGCGATTGAGGGAGAGAAGAAAGAGGACGTCAGATGCAGAGCTTTGTTCTAGCATCTTCCAGTATGTTATACTGTAGCATGCCGTAGTATGTTGTTGTATGCTATAGTATTTTATTTTGGTATATCATGGTCTGTTATAGTAGGAGAACATGGATCTACGATTGGGGCCTGGGATGGCTCAGGGTTTCGGTTGGGATTCAGGGCGTGAGAGTTTTGGTTCTAGGGCCCGGTGTGTCAGCCTTGGGGTTGGCCTCGGTGCAGGAGCCGTCTGTGCACAAGAATCAGAAACTGGCCTGAGTATGGGAGTTAGGATTAGGGGGACCCTTGGGGAAATAGACCCTCTCAATAAGGCCCCTTTTAAGAGAGCCAGAAGCAGGGTTCAGAAGGGGTACCCTTTAAGGGGTCCCCCTAATAATACTACCTAGAGTAGCTGATTGGATACACTTTACACGTTTTGGGAAAGTACTACCCACTATAAAACTGAAAGTGTACACTTGTGGGGGCTTGTGAACTCATTAAGTAGGTGGCTGCACTCCAGACATTGGCAGTAAAGGACGCTTGCACGCGCACGCGTGTTTAGTATGGACATTTTGGAACTGCTGACGGGAAGGTCGAGAAAAAACCAGGGAGCTAAAGGGAAGGAGTCCACCGCCGCACCCACGTGGGTTTTGGGCAGCAACAATTCGAGCCCCAATCCGGTGAGCTTGAACACTTCAGGCTCTATGCAAATCTCGAAAACGACCATCGCATGTCAGATGTCGTGCTTTGGGTTCGAAGTGTTTAGATGAGCGTGTAGGCATATACGTCTAGGACCTATTGCATGCCTCATCCCACCAGCTGAACCCTTAAGCACGAAGGTCTTGATGAAGCCCCACAACCGACCATCACCAACACCACCACCAACACCACCACCAACGCCTGGACCAGCATAGTCACCAGGACAAATCCAGAAGACAGAGAGACAAAGAGGGATGCAGGGAGGCAGGCAAGGAAGCAAGGAGAGAGGCAAGCTAGGTTCCTGAGCAAAATCCTTTTGCCGCCTGATGTTGGGTTGGGGCTTCGAGTTTTGGCAGGAAAAGCCGGCAGGAGGATACGCCGCAGCCAAGGCAT
The DNA here is from genome assembly GCA_905221615.1 of Symbiodinium sp. CCMP2592. Lineage (NCBI taxonomy): Eukaryota > Dinophyceae > Suessiales > Symbiodiniaceae > Symbiodinium > Symbiodinium sp. CCMP2592. Next base: position 702,358 of record CAJNDT010002879.1, read on the forward strand.
TACCCGCCCAAGAAGAGGCTTTGGTGCTCCGGGGCGTTTAGGGATTTAGGGGTTTAGGTTTTAGGGGTGTAGGGTCGGGCACCCAAAAGCCTCTATATGGGATATCCCTACTTCGGGTCTGTTTCTCCACGTGGTTTTTGATGCTAAAAAACCAGAATTTCGAGCTTCAGGAGCAGGGTCTAGGTGCTCGGGGCCTGCATATTTGGAAGAGGCTGCTAGAGTAGACGGGAAATAGGGGACCCTAATACAGCACCCTGTTATAGTAGGACCCTTATGGCCCCCAAAAGAGGGTACCCCTAAGTTTCGGAAACTCCCAGATTCTGCACCACGTCAGCTTCGAGTCTATCGCTCATCTTGGGGTTTAGGTTCCTTATAAAGGTACCCAAATACCAAAAAGGCAGCCCTTCTTATTCCTAGGTTACTGGGCATCCCTAGGGTTGGATGTGGACTCCCAGGAGTCCTCGCGTCACCCCCCCCGGTCAACCCCAAGAGCCCACTAAGACCCGCCGGAGCCCGGCAAAAAATGGGGTGTCATATGGCCGTAGTTTTAGGGCTTAATATGGGCCGAGCCCCGGACCCGGAAAAAAAGGGGCTTAATATGAACATAATTAAGGGCTTCATATGGTCATAATAAGGGCTTCATATGCCCATAATAAGGGCTTAAGCCCTAAACCTCGGCGGTTTAGGGTTTAGGGATTTGACGCGGCTGGTGTTGCGCAGGTGTTCCCTCCTGTACCTGTGTGCTAGTAAGGACCCGTAAATCCCCGCAGGTCTTTGTCAATCCCCAACGGGGGCCCGCGTTCGGGTCTGGGAGTCTACTAAGTATGGTCAAAGGCAGGGGAATCAATAGGCAATAGTATTAGTATTCCTTAATTTTCCCACCAATAATCATACAACCCTAAACCAATAATTATACAAGCCAGCATGTCATGAGTCTGATGGGACTGGTGGTCGTGGGGTTTTAGGGTCCCAAGTCAGTTTCGGCGGCTCAGAGAAACCGAGACTCTAGGCTTGGAGGCGAACAGCTATGTGGATTTAGGGGTCTAGTTTCGAACTTATCGTATCTGGTACTTAAGAATGTGCATGAAGGCCCCTAAAACCCCGAACCTGGACATGCATCGGAGGTCACAAGCATCGGCAGTGGCACCAAGCGCATTCGGCACCTGGTCTTGCATTGGAAGCCAGGTAGTATCGGAACCTGCATCATCACGGATACAACTCCTCAGGGCTCCCTCTAATGACTACAACACGTTCAGAAAGCCCCAATCTTAGCGGGTTGGGCTCCTTCAAGTTCCTAAACCTGAGTCTACCTGAATCTTAGTAGCTGCGTGGATACACTGTACACTTTTTGGGACAAGATTACCCACTGTAAAGCTGAAAGTGTGCACTTTTGGGGGGCTTATGAACTCAGCCGCTAAGGAATTAGAGCATCCTGTTTGCTCTCAGGCTCCTTCCAGACTCTGGCAGACCTGCATCATAGACTCCACGTGCCCTTAAGGTTTCGTAAACATCTTCGCTGAATACGAAATCTCGGCTCCAAACGCCCGAACCCTGAACGCTTGCAGGCTTTCTAGACAGCCCCAAGCCCTACAGCGCTTAGAGACAGAAACCCTAAAGGACCCTTACGGGTAGTTGTCAAAATTAGGGTCCCTTTTTGGGAACCCTAAATAATAGGTGCCGTAATATATTAAGGACCCAAAAAGGGACGGTAGTTTTGACAACCACCCTTATACCAACTCTTACAGAGCCCTCCCTTTCATTCTCCCAGGTCCAAATATACAGTGAATCCTGGCTACACGCCAGTGGCCGACTGCTTCTGCGTCCGATTCTCTCCCGACGACCAGCAGACCCGGCCACGCTTCGGGGTTAAGGTCCCCGACATACGGTAGTTATAGCCCATATTCGGGGACTTAGAACCCCATTTAGAAGCACCCATGAACCTCCAAGTAAGGCTTTTGGATTGTATGCGGTTCTGGGGTCTTCAATTTTCTTAAGTCGCCACCCGGCTCGGAGATGCGCTGAAGCCCTACTTTTGGTACTGGATCGACAGGGTAATCCCGTGCTTGTCATGAAGCCGAGAACTTGGCATTCCAGGCTCGTTTGTTGGCTGGTGTCCGAATTCTGCTAGCGTATCCTTCAAGCTTCAACACTGAAAGCTTTCTTTCTCTAGACTTTCTCCAGAACCTTGCCCTGATAGCACGTTGGCACATTGATGGCTGGGCCGGCTCTGGTCGCTTGTTGGCGCCGCCAACTGGATCCTGTTTGGATGGTGTCTGAGGGCTTTCACGCCAATTTATGAAGCCATGTCCGCGTGCACGAATCAAAAGCGGCGTCGTTGACGTTCGGCTTTCATCCCGTTTTGCTGCATTGCTGTCCGTTCCTTCTTGCCGTCATGTTGTCTCAGAGCCCCTCGACCTAAACCCCGAAATACGCAAACCAAGCTTTTTTGGACCTCAAGTCACAGGGAAGCAGATACATGTACATGCCAGAAGTCATACGGTCGCGCCTTGCTCAATCCTCTAGCGATCCTGAAGCCCAGAAAGTCACATCCAAACCGGCAGAAGCCACGCCTCAGACAAGCTGAAGTTAACGGCACCCTTCTCTTGGTCATAGTTGGGTAGCATTTACATTTTTATGGGTACTTAAATCCAATGAGGAGTATACATTGACAGTTTTAATCCTATCCCAACCATGAAACTTGAACCAGGGACAAGCGCGAACGGCGAGGTCGGTATTTCGCTCGATTAGCGTTTAGAGTGTACGGTTTGGGGCTGAGGGCTTCTTGTTGCATGCATCAGACCCCCCCCCCCAGAGACTCCAATATCCCTTAATTACTGAAGATTCCTTAAATTATGGTAGGATCCCTAATATGATTTAGGGAACATTCCTTAATTAAGGGATATTGGAGTCCCAGACCCCCATGAGCAAGAATCATCTTCTACCTGGCCATCTGCGGATTGCTCGTTTGTCTCCTTTCTGGTGTTTGCCGAGGTGGCGCATGCTGACACCACAGTGATGCTTCAATTCACCCTAAACTGCCAGGTACCTGGCTGCATCCTTTGCCAATGGTGCGATTCACGTCTACAGTGCAGAGACAGGCCTCAAAATGGGTTCCCCAAAATCTCGCAGAATATTCCCTAGGCCCTAGCATTCTTTGCTATAGAAAAGCTAAAACATTCCCCGAAACCCTTTTCGACGAATTATGGCCTCTTTAATTGACACGCTTAGGGTTTCAAGCGGGACATGGAGTTGCAGCACTTCGCCGGTTTTGTCCCAAGCAGTCGCGGCTTTAGGCTGCCCGTTCTTGCAAACCATGCAAGCAGTGATTAAGGTTTAGCTTAGTAGCTGAGTGGATACACTTCACACTTTTTGGGATAATATTTCCCACTAAAAAACTGAAAGTGTACACCTTCTAGGGGCTTATGAACTCAGCCGCTAAGTTAGGGAATTTGAGGTTCGAGGGGCGAACAACCATAATTGTAATCGGCACGAACGCTTGCACTGGCAAGTGAAGAGGAAGCGCGGATGAGGATAGGTCAACAAACAGCATCCCAAGTTGATTCATGCGCGGGTACCATCCCTATACGGTGTGAGTAAAGTATACCCTCCGAAGCTCCGGCATATTGCAGTTGCAAGGCTTTTGGGGCCTTCAAATCAGAGCACATGGGTGTTTCACATTGTTCCTGCCTGCTTCTAGTTAAGTCGCAAGCTGTCAATTGAGTATACCCGAATCTTTGAGGCGTGACCCTAAACCCCAGCACCTGATGTAGATCCTTTGGGGACTGCTGGGGGCGGCTTCTGAAATTCGGGGTCTGGTTCAAGGTCGTGGCTATCATCATCTTGCTACAAGCGGCCAGGTTCTTATACTTTAAGCACCCGACAGAAGGCCCCTCCCAAGAAGACCCTAACCTTGGGCGTGCAGCTTTAATAGGCTTCGAAAACGAACCTGAATCCTTACATCCTAGCCTTAAAAAAATTCAATCTTCAGCCTCAACGTGCCCGCTCCGCAGGACGCCAGGAGACGCCCGGCTGGATTTTCCGAGGATAGGGGAGGCTTGTGGAAAAACCAGAGCTGTAAGGCTTTGGAGGGTTGGCACACTCAGCAGTACCATGCCCGTATAGTCCGTTTGTAACTATACTGTACCTGCTTTCTCTTACAGCTCCGTTATAAGCCTTGTTGTAGCGACGAAGGCATGGTCGAAGATTCATGCATTTAGTATGTTGAGGGGTTGTGGAGCGACCCAGCAGGGTATCAGTAGAGGAAGTTAGTAGAGGATTTCTACAACGGTTAGGAAGTTGTTGCTTCAAGAGAGTTGAAGACATTGGACTTGAAAGTTTGCGGCGTGGCGTTTTGGTGTTTGCTCATTGGGATTATCAGGAGGATAGCGCTTTCTGTGTCGGTTTCGGATTAGAATTTGGGTTTGCGGCTTCGATTTAAGCGGGTGCATGGGTTTGCCGTGGATTTGGAGGGGCGCAGGCGTCATGGGTACATAAAGTTACGGCTCCAACTACCGTAGTTTGGGCGATGACTATTGACAATCGCAAGGTTACTTGCCTCAAAAACGGAGCACAGGTCTCATACCCAGCAACAGATACCGAAAGTCCCAAATCCGAAACGCCTTGCCCTAAAACCCTAAGCGCAACCACTGGTTGCGCCCAAAATCCCAAATCCTCCTTGAGCCTTGAACCGCCGAACAACCGTACTTGGAGGATCATGGGACTTAGTAAGTAGGGTTATAAGTACCTTAATTGGGGTTATACGTAGATATAACGATAGTTACCTTACTTGAAACCCTACTTACTAAGTCCCATGATCCGCTAAGTAACCGTTCAACGGAGCTCAGGTTCGTGCTGAATAGCACTCCGGCGACCACCGAGCTCTCGGCCACGTTCCGTCCTCGGAGCACCATTTAGTTTAGGGGGCCTGGATAAATGGAGTTTTGGGTTTGGGGTTTAAGAATAGAGGCACTTTAATGCTCTCGGGGTTAAGTTAGAAGCTGCCCCCACCCTGCAATAGTGACTATAAGGATGATATTAGGGCCCCTACATTCCTATTATACCACTATTACACGGTGGGGGCCCCTTCCAAGAATTAAGTTTCTTGTGTAGGACTTTTGACTGGCCGCCGCTGTCGCTCTTTGGCCCTGAACACTTCTGTTACAATACCCGAAGCCTAACGAACTACAGTTGATGATATAAATCCTGCATTACCCACAATAAGGAATGTATCATAATTCCCATAGTTTAGGGTTCTTAAGGCAATGCAGGATCTATATCATCAACAGTAGTATTGTTATTCCTTCCGCACTTACAAAGCCCCCCCTATATTAGAGTCCTTATAGCATCCGTTATAGAACCCTTATAACGGTATCGGTTAAAGAAGCCTTACAGTATCTTTCTTAGAAGCTTCATTTACTATCGCTTGTAGATTCCTGAATGGATCTGAATGGGAATCCGATTCTAATCATTAAGGCCCCTACAATTATGCTTTCCTGCTTGTTCTGGGAGTGCGGGTCTTCACAGTTTCGCTTGTCTCACTCAGCGTTTAAAGAGTGCCCATGGGATAGATAATCGCCGCGTGAGAACGGGCCGGTGACGTTGCGTGGCTTCGTGGTGAGACGAGGATGGACAAGGTAGGGCTTTGGGACATTTCCTCTTATTGGGCTTAAGAGGATCTTTACCTACTAATATGTTTCAAAGGCTTTAGAAGCACCTCCTAGGGAGATGATGTTGAACATCAGAACCCTTAAGGAACCCTCAAAAATAGTATAGGTAATTATAAAGCCGGGCACGGAAGCCCGGTCAGGGATGGCTCCTTGGGGGTTTAGGGCTTAGGGCTCCCTAGTATCCAAGGGTAAAAGGAGGCACCTAATAATAAGGACCCCTAGGTATATACCCTTAGTATAGCTATTATATACCCAGTATATAGCCCATTTTAGGGTGGGGTCCCCATTAAGGGTCCTTTCTTTTCCCCTGTGATAGTAGTCGAGTTGGCAACCTTTAACCTTTTTTGGTAGTATAGTCCCTGCATAATCCCTGTATAACCCAAAAGGTTAACCTTTAGTTCCCCATGATACCCGACAAGTAACTAGGGCTCCAGTGGCTTTTCCCATCCCGGCTGCCTTCTGTTTGGTCGATGCAGTCCAAACCCCCCAAACACCCTGGAATAAAAGTTTGCGAGCCCTACCCTACACCCCGAAGCCTACACCTGGACGAACTAAGCGGTATGAGTATGAGTTTTTGGGTTAGAGCTGCCAAAAAGCACACAAAAGCAGAAATAGGATAGGGATATCCCAAGCAAACTCTTCTACAATGAAGTCTAAGAAGACAGGCAAGAATCCCTCCTAAGTGCGTATACGATTATGTCCAGTATCGAGCTTCTGTTCAATGTATAAGACCGAGTAGGGTTTAGGTTAGGTACGGCTCCCATACAGTAAGAGTCTATAATAGGGCTACTATTAAGATCCTACTATATCTATATTATGAATATTATTCAACTATTACTGAGTGGGGCCGTACCCAAGGTTTAGGGGTTAGTCTTCCACCCTCTATGTGAGCACCCTCCCAGGCCTTTGCCCACGACGCAGCTGCGTTGGAGGCCCGAGGAACTACGGGACAAAGCTTGATGGGGCTGTAGTAGGAGTGTTTAGATTTCAATGGGTGGCTGACAAAATTGGGGTCCCTTTTAGGGTCCTTATTATAATACGGCACCTAATATTTAGGGTACCCAAAAAGGGACCATAATTTTGACAACCACCCGACTGTGTATTTTTCATAGGCCCGTAGGTTGTTTCTGAGTGCTTTGCGATATACCATACCTTCCAGTAGCCTCTCCTAGCTATTCAAGACCTAGTCGCTGAGCTCGCTTGTGGGCTCTTATCGTAAATGTTGCAGGACTTCCTTGACCCTAAACCCTAAACCCTAAACCCTAAACCCTATGGCTGAAAGTTGGCATGAGGTCTAGCGTGTTAGCCTCAGGGCTGAGCCTCTACTTAAAGGATCATGGGACTTATAGTAACGAGGGTTATAACTAGGGTAACTATACTTATAGCTACTTATAACCCCAACGAAGGTACTTATATCCTTACTTACTAAATCCCCTGATCCTCCAAGTAAGGGTTTAGGGTGCAGGGTATGGGCAAAGTGGAGGGGAGCAATGGGGAGCAGATCCGTGATGATCATGAGCACAAGAAATCTGATGATACCAACAATGATACTAAAAACAGCATTGCAAGAATAATGACCTCAGCCCTCAAGCCTCAAAACTAAAAACTGGCCTTCAGAAATCATAAGGACCCTTGGGCGGGTAGGGGGGGAGTAGGGAGCCTTATGTAATTCCTAGCAGAAGGACTTCATAAGGCCTATTTGAGGAAGTATAGTCCCCTACCCCCTCCCCCTAAGGCCCCCCCTAAGGGTCCCTATGAAAAAACACAGGCCACATGGCGCTGCTTCGAAGACTCAGAGTGCCCGGGTCCCCGGTGTTGTTTATTAGGGGCCCAAAGAGCACATAAGCATAGGCACTTGATAGGGATATCCCTACCATATTGTGCTTATTATGAGGGGGTTTATATGGGATATCCCTATCCTTATGGGGCTTGGGGGAGTACCATACTTTAATACTCTTTCGGGACCTGTTACTGAAAGGGAACCATTATGAAGTAACAGTCTACTCTTTTTGTCCCTGGCTACTTCAAAGCCCAGTTTTAGCGGCGAACTAGGTAACTGCATGGGTGGCCTCAATAATTACCTATGCTACTTTGGTGGCTCCTTATTATAGTCAGAGTAACATGGACCCCAAAGCCCTATTCTGATTATGAAGGCCCCTGCATTGCTGCTTAAGGAGTTTACTTGACGCTTTACATTCTTTACTTCTTGAGGGCTTCCCGAAACCCCTGCCTGTAGCCCAAATAACCTACCCATTTAGCCCTAAAGCCCAGAGCCCCAAAACGCAAAAGCCTTCAATCCGAGCCCGTCGGTCCCAAAAGGCTAATTACAGCCAACAATCCTAACCTGAGCCATGCATCCGTGTTGTTCCCTGAAGGCCTAAACCCTAAAAAGGAGCCTAAACAATTACCAATACCATTTTGGGGGCTCCTGGATATAACTATGGTATAATGGCCCCCTAAGCACTTTTCTAACTATCCAGGCCCCTATAGTAAAAACTCCATAATACGCCTTATAGTAGCCCTTATAAACCCCTTTATATTTAAAGGAACCCTCAAAGGAGCCCTATTCTAATTATGAAGGCCCCCACATTACACCCACCAACTTCCCTCCTTGGCTATAAGTGGGGTTATAAATGCCCTAATATGGGTCATAAGTGTATATAGTTACCCTACTTGTAACCCGCTTAGAACCACCCGTGAACCTCCAAGTAGACCCTAAACCCTATACCCTTGTAGAATCCCTATAGATCCTTTTAAAGGGACCCTTAAAGGACCCCTTGTAACTACCCAAGTACACCCGCGAAGTTCCCTCCTTGGCTTCGATGAGGTCTTGATCAGGGACGTTAATTGGGGTTATGGTACTTATAAGTCCCTAAAATAACCAGTTACTAAGTCCCCCGACCCTCCAAGTTGGCTTCAATGAGGTCCTGATCTCCGTTAACGCCGAGTTCGACGGCCGAAGACCTGGTGACGATGTCGAGGGGTTTCCGAAAATTAGAGGGTACCTTTAAAGGGATCTATAAGGGTGCCTTTAAAAGGATCCATAAGGGTCTTAAGGGTTTAGGGTTTAGAGTTCAACGGCCGAAGACCTGGTGACGATTTCGAGGGTTGCGCTTCTTATGGCAACCATAGGGGTTTTAGGGTTTTGGGTGTAGGGTTTATGGTTTGGGGTTTAGGGTTTTGGGTTCAGGGTTTTGGGTTTAGGGTTTCGCTTCTTCCCAGACCCCCTTTAGAGGATCCAAAAAGCAGATCCCTTAATGGGGGTTCCTTTAGGGGTTCCTTAAAGGGTCCTTTTAAAAGATCTTTAGGGTTTAGGGTTGGGGGTTCCTATAGAGTACCCTTAGTAGTATAGGGCCCCAAATTAGGGGATCTACTTTCTAGATCCTCCCGGGGGTCTGGGTTAAGGCAACCGAAGGTTCATGTGCCTCTGCTTGAAGCCATGAACTGGGGTAGTGCCAGCATAAGCACATCAACATTTCCGGGCTCTTCATTCCAGCTACTTGTCACCACCACCACCACCGAGAGGCGATGATCCGAAGAAGAACAAGATGAGCAGGTGCGAGATGGACATGCATCGTCGCATGATGGTCGATGGAAGCAGATCTTTGTGACGGCGAGTGCGGGGCGATAGCACGCCAGTACCACAACATTGGGCCGAGGGCCATGCTGAAAGGTGCTCTTGAGGGCGTCAAGATATCCGCCAAGACACTGCCTAACGCACTGAGGGCTTTGACCTTTCACCATTTCACATTCGACGAGAGCATTGGCACCGTGAGCGAGAAGGGTAAGCGTGCTTTGCAAACCGTTGTGTGCTTGTCAACATGAACACGCGGAGGCGATGTATGCCCGGACAAAAACCCGCCCGTCCCATCACCCCACAAGGCGCCCAAAAGCCTCAGCCTAGTAGTAGAGTAGGTAAGCTTCAACCTTTGTTGGGTAGTATAGTCCCTATACAATCCCTCTGTATAACCAAAAAGGTTAACCTTTAGTTCCCCATGATACCCGACAAGCAGGTCAATAGTTATAATTAGTACGCCTAGTTGCTCATACCATTGTTTAACGGTCTTTTGCTATAAAACAACACAAGGCATACCCAAAAACTATTCCAAATATTACGGCCCTTCCACTCCCCCAGTGGCCCTCTCCCTAAAAGGCCAGATCCTGCAGTGGCACATCAAGTCGGGAAAGTGGCTTGGAGACTTTAGATTCGGCAACAAAGGTTCGCGTTAGGGTTGTAAGTTCGGGGATTTGGGGCTTCCCGCTTTAGGGTTTAGAGTTGTAGTTTAGACTTGTGGTTTTTCGGGTTTAGGGCCACAGGGCCCTTAACTAAGGTTTACTCTACGGTTTAGGTTTACGGTTTTTGATTTTGCTTGATTGTTTACTGTAGGGTGTTAGGTTCACGGTTTTGGAACTTTTCTTGAGGGTTTATTGAAGGGCTTCAGGTTTACGGTATTGAAATATTCTTAGGGTTTACTGTGGGGATTTACGTTCGCGGTTTTGATTGCTTTTTACGATTTTAGGTTTGCGGTTTTGAACATGTTTACGGCTTTCTGCATGCAGCCCATGAAGCCTAAAGCCCGTATCGCACTTGGAGGATCATGGGACTTAGTAAGTAGGGTTCTAAGTACCTTAATTGGGGTTATAAGTGGCTATAACTATAGTTAACCTAATCATAACCCTACTTGCTAAGTCCCATGATCCTCTAAGCCTAAACCCTAAACTAAACCCGCTAGATCCCTGTAAGGAACCCTATAGATCCCTTTAAGGGCAACATCCGGCAGCTCCTGTTAGTCGACAATCTTCCTGTTGCTCTCAGCTTTGACAGGGGCCGTGCACGGAACTACAAGCTGCTAAAGTGCATTCGCAAGCTTAGTGCAATTTGCTTGAGCCGTAACATCAGCGCCTGTGTGAGATGGATTCCAAGCGAGCTCAACTCGGCCGACGAGCCGTCCAGAGTGTTTGAGGGTGATGGTGCCGAAGGTGAGAGTGCTGAAGCCTCCAGTGGCTCCGCCTCAGGGCTTTAGGGTTTATACGGCTCAGGGCTTTTGGGTTCGTGCTCCAGGCGCCTACTAGGGTACAGGGTTTTGGGTGTGGGCCTTAATCTTTACTCCGAGGTTCAGGGGTGGTTATAAGTGGGGTTATAATAAGTCCCCTAATATGGGTTCTAAGTTTAGTTACACTACTTATAACCCTACCTATAACTACCCATGAAGCTCCAAGTAGGGTTTCTAGGTCTCAGGGCTTTAGGGCTGGGGCTCCAGGTGCCTTCACACAATCACGGAGAAGGGCAACCAGCTTTTTTGTTGCCGCCTCAGGTAACAGAGCCTGTGTGGTTGAACGCGGGGCGAGGTAAGCCCCAGACGGTGCTGTGGGGTGAGTAAGCCAAACGAAATCGCGAATCAAGCCAGTACACATCCTAAGGCATAAGGTTTTCCAAGAAGGCCCCTGTATTAAGGGATTCGAGCTTTGGGTGTTGGGTCTTGGGGCTCCGGGTTTGGGCCCACTGGGATTCGACGTTTTAAGGATTAGGGTTTTGGGGTTTGGGGAACTGGATTTTTACGGATTAGCTGGGCTTTCGAGTACCATACGCTAATACTTTTTCTTAAAGCAACCATTATGACATACAAGTTCAATTCTTTTCTCCCTGGTTCCTTGAAAGCCCAGTTAGGATTTTAGGGTGTAGGGTCCGGGACATCAGGGTATTTAGCTGTCCGGGCTCCGTTTGTGAAGCTTAAAGTTCGGAGTCCGAGCGTGAGGAACCCGAACGCCTTCGAAAACCCTATACCTACTGTAGGATGCCCAGTGTTACCCTTATTCCCTTTAGGTAGTCCTAGGTTCCTTATAAAGCTACCCGATACCAAACAGGGAGCCCTTCTTATTCCTAATCTGGTTATTGGGCACCCTAGATGCTGAGTAGTAGAGAAGGTAACCTTTTTCGGTTTCAGTAACCCCTATATGATTGCTCCCAAGGATTAACCTTGTTGTAGTCCCCCTAAGATACTGGACAAGTAAGTAAAAACCATGAAGCTCTAACCCCCAAAACACACAACTCCTTAAACCCTACCCTGAACCCCTACACGCCATCCAGAACTACCTGGGTTTGGAGTACCATACTTGAATACGTGTTTTTGGTACCTGTTCCTTAAAGGAACGAACCACTACGAAACAAAAGTCTATAACTGCTTCTCCTTGGTTACTTAAAAGCCCAGTCTGAGTGGCGGACTAGGTAACAGTATGGGTGAAATATAGCGGCCTCAATACTTTAATTACCTATGCCGTTTTGAAAAATCCTTATTATAGTCATAGTATAATGGGCCCCCCAAACCCTGTTCTAGTTAAACTTAGTATCTGAGTGGATACACTTTACACCTTTTGGGGACAATATTACACACTATAAAACTGAAAGAGTACACTTGTTTGGGGCTTATGAACTCAGCAACTAAGTAAAAGCCCAGGAAATCCTGAACCCCCCAAGCTCCTATTCTGATTATGAAGGCCCCTATAGTCTACAGTACCCTCATAGATCCCTTATAGTAACCCCTATAGACCCCCTTTGAAGGAACCCTAGTAGTAAAAGCCCTGTACCCCAAGGTCTCGACTATTTCAACGACGGCAGTCAGTTTGCCACGGCTGGTCGGGATCGACTCGTTCGAGTTTACGACGAGGCCCAGGAGAATGCTTAAGGTTCAGGTTCGACGTGGGTGGTCGTCAAAATTATGGTCCCGTTTTGGGTACCCTAGATATTAGGTGCCGCATTATACTACTTACCCAAAAAGGGGACCCCTATTATTGACAACCACCCACGTCTTAGTGTTTCGAGTTGAAGGTTCAACTTTTTGGGGCAGGTTGAGGGGTAGTGGGATGCATTCCATGGTCTAGGATGTGGCCGAGGGGCCTGGGGGGTTAAGAGGTTTAACTTCAGGGTTTAGGGTTGGCTTAATAGAGAAGTGGACTAAACTAGCAGGGATTTAGCAAAAAAGCGGGACACTCCTCAAACTGTAGACCTTAAACAGAGCTTGGCGGTTGTGCTTGCGCTCCAGCGCTTAGGACTTAAGATCTTGCAGTTTGCCTTCAAGGATCTAAGGCAGGGGGTAAGGCGTGCAGTAGCGGCACCTTGAACTTCCCCCTTGTCTGTGTGGTTCTTAGTAGGGAATGGGGGAATGGATTATGGAGACTATTATTGAGGGATTATATAGGGACTGCGATAGGGATCCATTCGCCCAAGGGAATTTCCCTACTAAACACCGGACAGCTTTTGTTTACGACGGTCTTGGTTGGTAAAGTTGCGTGTATACAGAAGGATTTTTTTGTTAAGGGGATACCTGGGCTACTCCACGTCCACCTCCCCGAATCAATCAAGGGATGCACCTCAGATCACATGACTGGCCCGTTTCATGATTTGCAGTAGGCTTCCTGTTGGATGGGTATTGGGCTCTTTGAGACAAGCCATATGGGCAGTAGGAGAGCTCTCTTCAGAGGTCAGCATAAAAAACGGGTGGAAGGTGCGGTCGGACGGCACTGAAGTTAGCGAAGAGGGCTCTGACTCAGGACCTCCACTCAATCCAGACCGGCTTTACCATAACCTAAATCCCTGCACCCCTAAAATTTTCCCTGAACCCCAAACCCCTAAACCCCTAAACCCTAAACCCCAAAACCTTGAACCCCCAAACCTTCAACCCCAAACCCTAAACCCTAAATAAGAACAACCTAAACCCTGCGGGTCCCCTCCGATGCCCTTCCGGCTGCGGGTTCAGGGCCGGAAAAGCGCCATATCAGCTCTTTGGGTTTAGGGTTTAGGGGGGTCTAGGGTTTAGGGTTTAAGGTTTAGGGGTTTAGGGGTTTAGGGTTTAGGGGTTTAGGGTTAGGGGTTTAGGGTTTAGGGTTTTGGTTCTGAGTCTGGAACGGGGCCTTCGGAGTGGGAAACTGGGCTATGTGGACCATTGTTGGGGATTAGATAGGGGCTACTACAGGCATCCATTCCCCCATTCCCGACTAAGAACCAGACAGTCAGGCGACGAAGAGGCAGGTGATGACGCTGCAGGGGGGTGACATGAAGGTGGGCTGCTTTCCGCATATGAGGGGGCATTTGATTGGTCTGTGCGATTGTTTTGGCCGTGAGAGTTCAGGGGCCCTAAGCCCTAAAGTCTCTGCGGTTCCGGGTCTTTTGGTCGGCAGGGCAGTGATGTGAACGGGTCTCGGATGCGTAACGTCATGCGCCTTGGGCTTTCAGAAAACTTCCCGCATCTCTGTGTCCTAGATCCGAAATATCCTAAGATCCATATGGGTGGTTGTCAAAGTTATGGTCCCTCTTTGGGTACCCTAAATACTAGGTGCCGCATTGTATGAGGGACCAAAAACGGGCCCTAATTCTGACAACCACCCAAATAGTTTCCAGGATTCTTTAGAGAGCCATATATTCTCTTGACTCTAGATCCCCAAACCCAGCAAACTAAGCCCTAAACCAAAACAACAAAAGCAAAGTGCCCACAAAAAAAGGCCCTCAACCCTGAATCTCTTCTGTAATTAGGAACCCTTGCCCTCCAAAACCTCAACTGCAGTAACAACCCTAAACCCTAAACCCTAAACCTTAAACCCTAAACCCTAACCCTTTCTTTAGCCCCCAAACCCGACAAAAAAAAAACTCCCAAAACCCGTCCCCCCCTTCTTGGTTTTGAGAGGAGACGGCAGGGCACTCCAATCGAGTCTTCTCTCTGAAGTACCACCCCGAGGAGCCTTTTTCAGTGGTTTAGGGTTTAGGGTCTAGGGTTTAGGGTTTAGGGTTAGTGTTTTACAGGGTTCAGGGTTTTTTCTGGGCTTGTTTACTGGATTCAGGGCTGCAGGAGGTTGTTCTAGTTTTTGGGGTGTTTAGGTGGTTTAGGGTTTAGGGTTGAGTGTTCCTTGAGTGGAGGGAAGGCCTAAATCGTAATCCCTGGAAAGTTAAGGATTTATTTCTCAGAAGTTGGGTTGTGCTATGCGGCTTTAGAGGGTGTTGCTATATAAGATAAGTTTAGGGTCCCTCATCCTCTTGGAATTTGTTTGAGGTGGGGTTTGACGGGTTTGAGGTTCCAGATGTAGAGTTTCAGGCTTCGGGATCTAGTGTAAGGTTTAATGGGGTTAATAGCATAGGCATAGCTATAGACCCTACCTAACGCCATATTCTATTTTGTCATTTTGTGATGTAAAAGGTGCTAATGTTGCTCTAGATGTGGGGCTGGTACTCTAAGCGCTAAAACCTCAACAGCTATCTGAATCTACCGTTCCTCACTCCCCGGCCCGTTTTGGTATGGTGATGGCAGGTGAGGTTGGACAGAGTTAAGGATACGCAAAAGGTTGTTGTGGCGAGGGATTATATAGGAGTTTCGAAACTTAATGGTGCTAGTTGTATCACCTTATCACCACATGCTAATGTGTGCAACAGAGTCCCATACTACCATACTCTCTCTATAGCTGCTTCAACCCCTTGACGCCTTCTCAAGGCCTTGCCGAATGTTGGAAGAGAAGACCCCATCAGGCCCGGTACAGCCTCGAAAGAACTCGCTGACTCACCAGCGAGAACCTGGTGCCGCCTATATAAAACAGAATTCCCTACAGTTTCCTTATGAATTACTCTTTTAATCTTTTGTTCAGATAAAACCCAAGAGAATATTAAAAATATTGTTTGTATTATGGCTCTAACGGAGGTATAGTTCCCGTACGCCGCTTCCTTATCTGAAGAGTTCCTAACCCAACACCGAACCCTCCTTTCAGGACCCCAATCTCATCCTGTCCGGCGGCTGGGACAACACGGCCCCCCGGGGTGTCGAAAAACAGGGTGTGGGCATAGATCATAGAATAGCACGTTTGAGGAATAAGGCCTAAAGAAACGAACATTACACTAAATGTCGGGGGGTTAGGCTCAGGATTCAGAGTCTTGCATTGAGGATGTTCGGCTTTCCACAAGTCCGTGGCTTTGTGCTTATGGGAGTTTGGGATGTATATCGATACAGCGTATGGGACTTGAGTTTATGGCGCTAGGCAGGGTGTCCATTTTCGGGACAGCCTCCTCAGGATCCAAGGCTTGTGTTAGGAGCCTTGTGTTCGCTCTCAAATAAGTAGAGTGCAAACCCAGAGAACTCCAAAACCCCTTAATTAAGGTATATGCCTTAAATTACAGAGGCCTTACTATTATGGTTTAAGGTATATCCCTTAATTAAGGGGTATTGGGTTCTCTGAGAAGTCATAGTGGAATCTTGGCCTCGCCTTAGGGATTCAAGAATCTAGGCCCTAAGGGAGTTCAGGGTTCAGGATTTGTAGGGTTTAGCATGAAAAGCTAGGTAGGGCGTTGGGACATTGTATGTTTCCCTTGTTGGGCTTAAGAGGATCGTATTTGCTAATATTCTTCAAAGCCCCACCTAGAAGAGCTAAGCTTGCTAAGTTACACGACCTTGGGGGGTGTTCCAAGTTTGCGGTTCTGGGGTTTGGTTATAGCAGAAGACGCGTGTAAACAGTGTTTGGCCTTATGGCGCCCTTATGGTGTTCTCTTTTCTTTCATGGTAACCTTACGAGCGCCAAAATCGTAGAGGTAATTATCCGAAGCCCTAGACCCTAAACCTTGGGTCTCTTTGGGGTAACTTGAGAGCAGCCTGATTTTCAGAAAGGGCAACATCCCAAAAGCGAGCAAGACTGCGAGGCTCCCCGAAAAGCCCTAGTAGTAGAGTAGGTAACCTTTAACCTTTTGAAGTAGTATGGTCCCTATATAAGCCCTATATACCCAAAAAGGTTGACCTTTAGTTCCCCATGATACCCGACAGGTAGGAAGCCCCAATTTCAAGAACAGAGCACTTTGCGAAGTTCACCCTGTGATTGATTTGGGAACTTGATCTCATGCCTGATTTTTGGTGATAGGTCTGGGGTTTAGAGTCTGATGCACTTGCCCCAGATCTAGCCGGCCCATTCAAACATCGTTGCGGACAGGTACAGCTGTGGGACACTCGGAAAGGCCCTGGGCTTACCATGCTATGCTTGGCACAGGTTCGCTAAACGTCCTAAGACCCAACCCCCTTAACCGAAAGTCCCATACCTCACGCCCCTCACCTCCCTAAACCCCTAAACCCTAAACCCTGAGCCAGGACGAGAAACACGGTATGCAAGAAATATTCTGTTGATCAGGGTTTCCTGATTCGGTGACCATCACATCAAGGACCCTGCCACTTATCTTGTCGGCCCGGGATTATCTCAAACTCTCTTTGGGAACGAAGTTTAAACCTCAAAAAGCTGTTCCAAAAGAGCGGTCCCTGATCTCTTGTTTCTGTCTTTTGTTGCAAGGAGTCTTTCTATGAGGGCTCTAGGCGGGCTCTGCAAAGGGTACAAGGACCAGAAGAAGCTGCGACTGCAATCGCTGCATTGAAGGCCCGTTTTCAGCGGCCCCTACATGCTGTTGATGGACAAAATCCTGCATGACCCTAAGGAGTCTAAACTATGGGAATTATGGTATCTTCCTTTTAATGGGTAATGCAGGATTTTGTCCATCAACCGTGCTACCTGCACCGCCGTTTGTTTGGGCGTCAAAGTTGCGGAAGTGCAGCATATTGGCCTCACATATTTCCCTGAAGCTCCTAAACCCCTACACCCTAAACCCTAACTGCCCTACGACATGTCTATCGTGAATGATAAAACCATGATTCTAAAGGCTACTTCGCAGACGTCTGGGATGAGCATGGCGGTGTTTGGGTTTTTTTACGACGGACCAGCCGGCACCAGACGGAAGGGGTACCTCTTCTCAGCCTACAAGAGCACTCAGCTTAGGAGTCAGCGTTAAAGGTTGGAAGGTTGTGGTCACTTAAAGGATCAAGGGACTTAATAACTAGGGTTATGACTCGGATAACTATGCTTATAGCCCCCCAATTAAGGTACTTGAAACCCTACGGCCCTACTTACTAAGTCCCATGATCCTCCAAGTAGGATCTAAGATGGCGTGAGGAGTGAGAGTGTGTTCGGCAGGTTGGCACATAAACACTTCTACAGTTAGTCGCGTTATGACTGTTGGTACTGCTTGTACTACGATGGCACCGGCTTTAGCCTTTATCTCGTTGGTCACAAGTGCTGCTCGTCTAACGGGTTCTGATGGTGTCACTAGTGCGATCAGAGATGCCTCAAAAGCGCGGAGAACACTGAGGCATTTCCGTGCGAAGTCTCTGGAACTGCTACATTTGCATCTCGGCTGCTCATGTCAGGGGGAGCAGGTTGGATGCAGTAAGGCTCTGTGAGTCTGGCACGGCAGTGGATCTGAAGTTTAGACCCGTTGACCCCAAATTATAGTCTCCTGAGGAATTAGTCTTTATTTTTGTTCACATAAAACCCAAGAGAACACTAAAGATATGAGCTTTATTATGGCTCTAAGGACTCTAAGGGAGGTATAGCAAATTTACATGTGGCCACCGTAACCCTGCGGCCTGAAGCCTTCAACGTCACTTCCAAAACCTCGAACTGCGCAGCTTTGCCAAGTGGTTCTGAGCTTTCA
Source organism: Symbiodinium sp. CCMP2592 (assembly GCA_905221615.1). Classification (NCBI taxonomy): domain Eukaryota; class Dinophyceae; order Suessiales; family Symbiodiniaceae; genus Symbiodinium; species Symbiodinium sp. CCMP2592. The sequence goes on from CAJNDT010002879.1 coordinate 720,523, forward strand.
GCAAAGGCATTTATATAGATAGTTGTCAAAATTAGGGTCCCTTTTTGGGTCAAAAAGGACCCTAATTTTGACAACCACCCATTTGGAAGACATACTATAAGTCGGGGAAGTTCATTAGCCCAGTGAGCCCTGTAAACATAATATAAGGGTCCTAAATAATTACCTGTAGTATTTTTGGGGGTTCCTTGTTATCATTACAGTATAGTCTGCCCCAAAACCCCCTTCCAATTACAAAGGCGAATCCGAAGCCCGAAAGTCTTATACGCGTGCTGCACATATTCGAACAGGGTTTGTTGGGCCATCTACACCCCTAAACCCTAAACCCTAAACCCTAAACCCTATAAACCCTAAACCTCAAGACAAGCCCGTTTTGAAGTATTCATACCTGTTGCGACTGAGGTGGCGATTCTGTTGACATCTCCACAGATGGCAAGCAGATCCTTACAGGTCATGGGTGAGGTTTTGGGGTCCAGGGGAAGGGCTCCAGGGGTATGAAAGGCACGGGTGGCTTTGCGGACCAGCACGACTCACAGATAGTTTCCGTAGCTGGTGTTTGCAAGTTCAGGGATCTCAAGCCTTGCTGAGGTCCCCTTCACCCAGAGTTTAGCGATGAACTCCAAGCACGCGGGTCAATGTCCAGCAGACCCGTATTCTTCAAGCCCCACGATTCTGAACACACCCTAATATACCTTGCTCCGAACCTCCAAATAACCGACGAAAAGGACCAGTCTCCGTGGTAGGCCCATTTTCCCTCTTCCGATGCCTTCGTTTTTGAGGGAAGGGAAGAAGCCCCTCCTCAGGCCCAAAGCGCCTGAAGCCTCAAAAACCCGCAACCCTGGGCCCCCCCAGACCCTAAACCACAAACTCCTTCCGACGGTTGATGATATAAATCCTGCATTACCGTAAGAACCATAAACTATGGGAATTATGGTATATTCCTTATTATGGGTAATGCAGGGAACTCCAGAAAGTTGAAATATGGAATAATGGTAGGATCCCCTATAATGTACCTTAAAGGGGATACGATAATGATATTCCAACTTTCTAGCTTCTACTGTAGTAGTAGAGTAGGTAACCTTTAACCTTTTTGGGTAGTATAGTCCCTATATAATCCCTCTGTATAACCAAAAAGGTTAACCTTTACTTCCCCATGATACCCGAGAAGTAGGCCTTACGCCTTCAGGATCCTATATCTTAGTAGCCGAGTGGATACACTTTATTACACTTTTGGGGATAATATTACACTTACACGCTATAAAACTGAAAGTGTGCAGTTTTTGGGAGCTTATGAACCCAGCAACTAAGACATCCTAAACACCCAGCTGACTAAAACTCCGGCCCTGAATCCAACACTCCAGCCCTACGCAGGGTCCTGGCGCACGGAAAACGCCCTGCAACTCTGGGACTTCGGCACCGGGAAGCCCGCTCCCCGAGACTGAGTGAGTTTTAAGGTTTTGAACGGTTTGATCGGGCCCTGATAGAGCTTTGAATGGGTTGTTGTCGGTTTATAGGCTTCTCTTTTTTGAAGGATTAGAGGACGATTTCAGTCATCAGGGTTCCCTCATAGGTGATCAGCCGAGTATAATGCCCGCGAAGCTTCGCTTGGATTGCTGGGGCCTCTGTATTTTCTCGGTCGCTTTGGGATTTAGGGCTCTTCTTTGGGTCAGAATGTGCAGTTTCAGGTGAGGCAGTCTTTGCCGTGAAAGGTCAGGTAGGTGCTTTGACGGCTTCTGTTGGGGCAACAGGGCTTGGCCTTGGCGGTTAGATTATCTCCGCTTGCTTCTGGACACCATGAGTTCCTTCGGCCCTAAGCTGCTACGCTACTGAAAGCAAGTGCAGAAGGGATTCTAGGTTCCGGCGGGTATTTTGGTGTTGCAGCTGACCCTTTCGCCATGGAGGCCCCCTGTGGAATGAATACCTCAGTTATCTTCAGTTCAACCCTCACTAAACCCTAAACCCTATAGAATAGAATCCTTATAGGACCCTGAAAGTCGACCCGTAAAGATAACTTTGATGTCAGGGTTTTGCTGGAGGCTCGGCACAAGCTGCGACATCCTTACAGAGAATCCCTGCAAGGCGTCCCAGGTTAAGGACACTCTTGCACCGATGCTCAAGAGCAAAACGAAGTCGAAAGCGCCCAGGTGTAGGAGAGAAATCTACCTGAAAAATTCCCAAACAGTCTCTTACTTCGCTAGTTGAATGTGCCGGTGCACTGCTAAACGAACCCCCCCACGCCCTAAAGCTACTTCCCGCCCCCCAGCCCCAAAACCCTAAGCCCTACCTCCCCACTCAACAAAAAGAAAATGCGCCTAAGCAACCCTCGATCAAAGTCAAAACGACGGGACGCGAAAGCCCCTTAGATGTTCAGGTGCGTGCAGAACGTCGACTGGGAGAGCGCCTCCTCAAAGATACCCGGCGAAGAGAGTGGGATAATGAAGGGCCCTAAATAGTTAGAATAGGGTTTTAGAGTGTATTCTACTATAATCATAGTAAGGAACCCCCAAGATATTACAGGCAATTATTGAGGCCCCTATGTTAGTGTTCTGGTTTGTAGGGAGTTGCAGTTTAGGGTTTAGTGGAGGGCTATTCTTCGAATCGTTGCGAAGTGTTCTTTGTTGCTGTTGTGTTTGCCTGTGTTGTTGGGTCGTAGTTGTTGTTTGTTTCGTTTAGTCGAGGCATTAGAAAGCTTGGCGCTTTAGCACCATATGCTTTGGGATCTAGGATTTAGGGAGTTAGGGTCTTCGGGTTGCAGTGTGTTGCATAAGCTGTGTTGTTTGCGCTGTATTGGCGAAATACACCATGGTCATAGCAACAATATCAACATTAATAACGCCAGATGGCAAAACAATAGTAATGGTTAGTAGCAGCAGCAATAACAATGATAATTTTATTAGCAACGTTATTAAGTCTTATAGTAATCGTAGCAACTGCAATAACAGTAATACTGATAGTACTGACCGTTCTATGGTATTGATTCTTCGGCCGACTGATGGAATTTAGGGTTCCGGGAACTCAGAGGGTCTAGGTTTCCCTGGATCTTGTGGTCGAAAGATAGGGGTGCGATGAATAAAGACGAATTAGCTTCTCGCATAAGGAAAGTATAATCACACCCGAAAAAACTGTTCTAAGTACAAGTCTCCTATATTGGTTGGGTTTTGGCTTTGTCACGTCAGGCACTCTTGTGGGATTCTGTATGTATGTGTTGGGGGGGGCAATTGAATGCTTTGTGGAGTTCGGATGGTCGGGTCATATATGAGCCTGATACGATATGCAGTAGTTTCTAGTTCAGGGTTGCATTGCGGGTCTACATGCATCATGGTCTCGTTCAAAACCCAATCCTTTAAAGGCTTGAACGCAAACCAGGACTAGTACTGTTACTGCTACTATCACTATTGCTGTTGCTACAAAATTACGGTTAGCATTACTAACTACTAACTACTCTAACTGTTACTATAACTACTACTAGTGCTATTGCTACTACTATTCGTATTTTGAATACTGTTTTCCCGAAACTGAAAGCCAGAACCTTTGTTCCGGTGGCTCGCTGGGAGTTAGAGACCGCGACAGATTCCATGAATCCTCATGTTCTGTGCCATGTTCTAGGCCTTGTGATCAGGGTCGAGGGTTGAGCGGGGAACCTGGGTGAAGTAGGTATAGATACATAGCTTTCGTCATATCTACCTATGACCCCTTGTAGTGCATCCCTACAGCCCAACACACAGTTGCCAAGACCGTTCGTTTGACTATCCACCAGCCTTAGGGGTACTTAGAAAATTAATTTTCAATTTATGGTTATTATAACCCCCAAGAAACAGCTGAAATTATAGTTTTTGCTAGGGTTCTAAGTTCAGTATAGCCCCCGATGCGTCAGTGAGGAGTCCTCTTGGATCAGGGAAGTTGGAGTGTCTGACTAGGATGCCCAGTAGTACCCTTATTCCCTTTCTGTAGTCCTAGGTTCCCTATCAAGTTACCGAACCCCAGAAAACCTAAACAACTAGACCCAAAAACCCCCCCAAACCGGTGTAGCTCCGAAAACTCAGCCGCTCAGGAATCCTTGCATGATCTTTGCGGCCCAGTTCAGCAAGGTTTGGGAGCCTTCAAAAAGAGTCGTTCGGGCTTTTGTGTTTTTTGCTGTAGTGCTTTCGGTTTAGAGGTTTCGAGTTTAGCAGCATTCAGGGTTGGGGTTTAGGTTGCCGGGTACTGTGCTTTTCTCACGGCATTTGAATGCGTTTTGGGACTTGAGGGTGTGCACGCTGATACGAGCTTCGTGGTTGAGGATTTAGATTTCGGGGTGGAGGGTTTGATGCTTCAATGGTTCATGTAAGAAAACGAGAATCTTGTGCTACAACTGCGGATTCTAGATGATGGGCTGCCCCTGCCATAATCGAATACACAACAATATGCAGTAGAATAACTTTAAAGTACTCTACTGTGTCATACATGCAACGTAGCTTGCTGTGACATGTCATAATACTGAA
>CAJNDT010002879.1:727500-747147 GCA_905221615.1 Symbiodinium sp. CCMP2592
TAAAAAGCCCTGCCCTATCCGATCTCTTCTACCCATCTTCTCCACGAGCTTGGACCAAAGGCAGCCCTACATGTAAGTCGGGAGTACCTAGCAGTAGAGTAGGTAACCTTTAACCTGTTTTGGGTCGCATAGTCCCTATAAAACCCCTTTATAACCAAAAAGTTTAACCTTTAGTTCCCCATGATACCCGACAAGTAGGAATATTGGTGCAAGAGAGCGGCTGAGGGTTTGGGGGCAGCCGCAAGAGCAGGAAAACGCGCGAATCCATGTCTGCCTTGCGGATCCTTGCGCCACCCCGAACATCCCCAAAGCCCAGAAGTTCGATAATGAGCGTGAGAAGGTGAAGATCTAGGGCTGAACGGTCCGCCTTACATGCACATGTACTGTTTACGGGCATGGCCAGCTACAGAGTGGATTTCAGGAGTTAAATATTACCACATACATATTTACAGGTCTATGCATCTGTCTGTCAGTTGAGCATCAGAAGGCCGTTCGCATCCGTTCATGCTCCTTTTTTGTCCGTACTTATCTTTCGGAGTGGTATCCACACTCACGTGCTGGAAAGTTTCACCAGACCTTCCCGTGCCAAGGCCGGAGAATCGGTTCAGGCTTTGGGGTTTCTGGTGACAGTGATAATGGTTTTACTGTTAATGCTTGCGTGATCTGAAGTGCCAAGCATGTACCCATATCTGTGCTAGTTTTGGTTTCCGTACTGCCCATCAGCAGTGTGCACTCGAATGCAATGCCAAAGCCAGCATCCCCGAAACTGATATTTCACACAAATGAAATTTGCAAGGCCACACATTCTACAGGTAATGAGGCATGACGTTTGCTGCAAGTCTGAAGACCAGGGACAACAACACCGGAGTTTTAAAGGCGCCACCTGTGTCACTTAAGCTTCGGGGCTTGTGGCTCCAAAACGCCAGATCTCATTTGGCATCTGTTTGTTATGTGCTGTCTTTGTTTGTCTTGATGTGCCTCCATTTGTCGTTAATTTTCCGTTGTCTGTATTTGACTTTTTGACACGAGCATAGTTACAAAGTTTTACCTTCATCCTATTGCTTGCGGAGTGCTGCGTTCCTCTATACATTACTCTTAAGGACTGAGGCTATTGGGTTTCCAACTTGTGGGCTTTTACTACATGTTCTCATGAAGTCACGAGGGTGCTGCAGGGGTCCTAGAACGGTCAAGCCGACACGCCATTCTGGAGAAAGTACGGAGCTCCGGAATCAATGATGAGAAAACGGTTTGGGGGATATGTTCCAATCTACTTCTAGTATAGGAACTCGAAGGGGACATTGTTACCAAATGTTCACCTGTTGTGTTAAAACAGGCCAAAGCTCGACACTTTAGGCTTTAAGCATCGTATCTTGGCCTATCGCAAAGTACACATATAACTTATAACAGAACATAGTGCATCAGAATGCATAAAAGTCGGGCGTAGTATTTTCGAACTAGCACATCATGTTATACATTAAGAGATCAATGTATTGTTTTGTTGTAGTCCAAGACATTGTAACAGCACAGCCGGCCAATGTAGTATACTACACATGGTTATAAAATTGTAAAGTATGACAATGCGCTAGACCATGGTAAACTGTGTTCAACTGCACTGCAATGTCTTGCAATAGGTCACGCTATATCAGACTGCATCGTTTTTCGCTACGATACATTAATGTACCATTAGCGTGGCTGTGGTAGCATGTTGTAGAAACTCATGCTATACTATGCCACGGTGTACTACTTAGTCATGTGATTGCACGTTATCCCGGTATATCATGCAATATGCCAGCCTGACATGTTATAGTATATGATATTGGAGTGTATTGCACATTGTACTATGCCTGCTTGTAATATACGATACAGGATTTTATTGTATCATATCAGTTTGAAGAAAGTCATGCTTTGCTAAGCCATTTTACAAGTATGTCGTGTTGTGTGTGTGTGTCTTAATCCTTAATCATGAGATGCGATGGCTTCAAAACAAAACCATATCGGATACCATTGCAGCTGCTTGGGTCAGATCAAATTACGTGTCGTGATCATGTCATTTGAAGATACTTGGGGGCCCAGCCCATAACGTAACAGCTTCAGATTGTGAGTAATACTTTTCCTTAGGGTTCCTTGCCACCACTCTACTATAATACACGCCAACAGCTTCTTCTGATTCTTGTTGTTTTTGTTTTTTCCGGTTTTATCAATTATCATGATTCTTGTTAAGGCCGCTGCCATAGCCCCGTTTTGTCCTTGATTTTTTCGAGGCGAAGTTCTTCCTTCGCCAGCCCGGGGCGCAACCGGTACCCTTCGGTGCGCTCGTCGCCATGCCGTGGCCTGCTGCAGAAAATGGGAGATTAGGGTTTTACGGCTCAAGGGGTTTAGGAGTTTAGGATTTTGAGGAGCTTAGGGTTTAGGGATGTTTCGGGCTTAGGGCAATCATGCATGCGGACCAGTGAAAGGTTTAGGCATGTTTAGGTTGTTTAGTGTTTAGGGGCAGGGAATGGAAGGCTTTTGACGCATCTAGGGTTTGCTCAAAGTTTAGAGTCGGAGAACGGGAGGCTTTTAGGGGCACCATTTACACAGCACTATGGGGTTTCGGGGCCTAGATTTTAGGGCACTTCAGCAAGCTCTCAGGGCTTGGGTGGCTGAGGGTTTGGGGGTGTAGGCTCGCGTGTTCGAGGTCTTGCTCGTTCATTCATTCGAGCTTGCAGAGGGGGTTCGGGGGGGGGTTCAAATTTAAGCTATCCTCCCCTAATGTTCAAAGCAGCTCAACAGCCTCATATAGTATGGTCTTTAGGCCCAAAAGCCTCAAAATGTGAGTCCTCGAAAGCGAGCGTGAGACGAAGTGTGATGACAGGGTCAGATCTTCAAAGGTCCAGGATGTTAGTGTATAGCTTTGACTTGTGGGGTTGGAGTATCTTGTGACTTATAAGCAAGTTCGAAAGAGGAGAACCTCGATGCGAGCTCCAAGGCTCAGGATCTTGTCTGCGAGCCCGGAATGCACAGTACATAGGGTTTAAAGTACGTGAGACTTCGGGGTCTTCCATAAGACGACAACATGCACAAGGGCACCATGGACGGTCGAGGATGTGCTTTTGGAGGACGCGATTCCCTAAGGGTCCATGTACCAATATAGTACATATATATATATATATATACATATATATATATATATAGAGGCGCCCCAATGGACCTATATAGGGATTACTTTAAGGCCAATGTGTATACCATATGGGTACATGGACCCTTAGGGATTGTCATCAAGCAGGCTGGAGGACCCCATGTGTCCACGCGACCGCCTGCTTCACACACCTAAATTAAGCAACCCACACAAGCCCCGAGTCCAAAAGCCCAAGACTCTAAACCCAACGCGTCTATAACTCCTGCAATGATAGTATAGATCCTGACCTTCGGGAAGAGTTAAGGGAAGCCTTGACCCTGAACAAAAGCCCCAAGCCCTGAACCCTAAAGCCTGCCCCTACCCTAAACCCAAACAACGAGCCCTTTGAGGGACCTGTACAAGGAAATCATAGCAGCAGGAGCCTTCAAGCGGGAGGTGCTTTGGGTTAATGTAGATCCTGCCTATAATCTCCATTGTAGCTCCTTTCTTGGGTTACCCTTTTTAGGATCCTTGAGATAAAATTCGTTTAAACCAGAAAAAAGGAGCTAGAATGGAGACCATGGGTATTCCTCGCCAGGGCTTTAAAACGTTTCTCGAAGCCGAGGAAGCCCGTCTTCACGGTGGATTGGTCCAATGCCGGGAAGTACGCGGTGCCCCGGCGGGTCCTGAAAGTTTAAGGTGCAGTAGGGTCTAGGGATTTAGGGTTTAGGATTTAGGGTTCAGGCTGGGTTTCGTGGATTTCTTGTCGGGCCTGAGGAGTTGGGCCTTAATGGGGACCCCTGGGTCCCTATATACATAATGGGTATATAATAGCTATATTAAGGGTATATACCTAGGGGTCCTTATTACGGGTCCCTCCTTTTACCCTTTTGGAGGATTTGTGGTTGAGTGGGTTTTGGGGGCATTTTAGGGTAGAGGGATGGTCTCGGGATCTCGAGTTCAAGGGTTTAGGACATGCTCCGAAGACGGTAAGAGGCCCAAAGCTTCGGATTGAGTTGGGTTTAGGGTTTAGGGTTGAGGGGTTTAGGAGGCCGAAAGCTTCGAATTGAGTTGGGGAGATTGGAAGGACTACTGTTATAAAAATGAGGAACCCCCAAAGATTGTATTGGTAATTATGAGAGCTCCTATATTAACTGTTGGATATTGAGATGTCCTCAGGATGACTGGTCGGGTTCCTGGAGATAACATAGCAGATGATGAGATTTAAGCTTCAGCTTGCTTTGTAGAATCGCTTCCCTCGAAGCGCTGCTCACCGTCAGCGGCAGCCATATAGCCCCGTAAGATGAAAAATCCTGAGCAGTAAACCCAAAGTCCCCACGTCCTACACCTTTTCCCATAGTCTCCTTGGGATGTTTTTGTATTTTTGTTCATATGAAAGCCAAGAGAATACACATTTTTGATCATGGTTCTAAGGGGGGTATACTTTACTTTGCGACGTCCGAAGCCCTGTCTCCTAAACCCCCAAGTCCTTGGTAAATGTTAGATACTGGCAGGCATTACAAGGGAGCTATAAAAAAAGAATCCCAAACTTCTCAGGCTCCACCAAGCCATCTGATTCTTCTGGGTGCAGCAACGACGTTTTGCTGGTGTCGTGTTATTTCAAGACGGTGGGGCTGAAGAAAGCGCGCTCTCGACGAGGATAGTGTAGGAACCTGACTAAGAAACCTTGGGCTTTATTAGGGTTCCTTATATGAATCGTACCATTTTCAGGGTTATAGGCCCAGTGTTTCCTACATTAAAACCCGAAACCCCCATGAACCCTAATTAGACTATAGTTACTGCAGTATACTGTAATATACTATAGTAATTATGGAAGATGATAGCATATTATAATATACATTGCGCCTGACCGCCTGCAACCCTTTCGAGGCAGTGGGATCTGCTGATGGTCAAGTCCGAGTGATGGAGGTCGTTTGAAGAGGCCACAGAACCGTCGCGAAAGTCTGCGCAATACAAGGTTTGGGGTTTAGGGTTTAGGCCTCAGGGGTGCAAGGTTCGGTTGGGCGGTAGGGACTCGTAGTAGGAGCCCTGGCAATCGCAACCAGTCCTCGTTTTCCGCCGGTACTGGCAGCACAGATCCCGAAACTGCAATTTGGCACCACTAAAGCTCATCTGCCCCAGGAGTGCACGATTTGGAATTTCAGCTATAATGGTCAAGGCTGCAAATTCAGGGTCGACTTTGCGCTATGATTGATTCCCCTCGTCACTCCCCATTTCAAGATTGATTTCCCAGACCCCGGAGGATCCAAAAAGTAGATCCCTTAATGGGGGTTCCTCTAGAGTACCCTTAGTAGTATAGGGCCCCAAATTAGGGGATCTACTTTCTAGATCTTCCCGGGGCTCTTCCGATTGCTTGCAAAACCGCAGGGTACCTGAACCCTACACCCAAATCCCTAAACCCAAACCCGAACCCTAAACCCGTGCGCACTAGACCCTAAGGCCGTATGGGTGGTATCGCAGCGTCTCAGCAAGGGTCTTCTACCGGTCCGAATGGGGAGTTCAGACAGCCTTCTCGCAGATCAAAGGCAGCGCTGGTCCCGATGGCTGGACGGCCGATGAAATTAAGTACTTGCCGGCCCCCTGTGTGGCCTTGATGCACCAGCTGTGCTTGCGCTGGTTGCAGGCTGGCCGCCTCCCACGACAGTTGCGCGAGGTCAAGATGGTGAATTTGCCCAAACCGCAGAAAATCAAAGAGGAGCACACCTTAGAGGCTGGACACACCAGACCGATAAGCGTGGCCTCTATCTATTGGCGCGTTTTTGCCAAAGCATGGCTCGCCGGCAGTGAGCTGCTTGCGTGGGGGAAGCGCAATTTTCACCCCGACGTTGCGGGAGTTGCAGGGACACTGGGCTCAGAAGCTGCTGCGGCCGAACTCCTCGACAGCTTCGTCGTGGAAAGAACGCTTACATGGGAAGCCTGGACTGGAGTGCGGCCTACGATCACCTTAGCGCTGCTGCTAACAAGCTTTCTTGGAGGCCTTGGATGGCCGCCGGACATGGTCCAGCTGCTCACAAAGGCTTTGTGCCACCAAGGGTGTCACGTGGCCGAGGAGCCACTCGTGGTCACAGATGCGGTGCCGCAAGGGTGTCCCCTCGCTCTTCCGTAGTAACATTGAGGCACAGAATCCTCAAAGCATCCGAAAAGCAGGAAGCAGGACCTGTTTAAGGACGCCTCCACCAGCCTTCTATCTCTCTGGGTTTCCATAAGTTCAGAAAACCTAGCGTCCCAAAAACCTAGGGTCCCCAAAACCTACTTGGAGGATCATGGGACATTAGTAAGTAGGGTTTTAAGTACCTGAATTGGGGTTATAAGTAGATATAACTATAGCTATCTTACTTATAACCCTACTTACTAAGTCCCATGAACCACCAAGTAGACCCTAAACCCTAAACTAAACCTTATAGATCCCATTTAAGGAACACTATAGATCCCTTGAAGGGGCCCTTTCCTAAGTCCCATGAACCTCCAAGTATGGTCCCAAAGCCTGAACCTCGCCTCGACCCAGGGCTTCGAACAGCTTTGCTGGGTGGTTGTCAAAATTACGGCCACTTGTTGGGTACCCTAAATATTAGGTGCCGTACTATATAAGGGACCCCAAAAACAGGGTTAGCCAAAAGATACGCTTTAAGCACTTTCGTTTATCACATTTGATGGCTAATTTTGCTGGTCGAATTAACATGATATAGGTGGTATTATATGCTCAGAGTTTCGAGGGATATGAGGTGTAGTTCGGCCGTCCCCGTAGTTAGTTTTGCTCAGGTAGGAGGTCGGAAGTAGTGGCAGGTGCTGTAAATCTTCTAGTGTATGTTAAACCTTGAATCAACCCGAAGGCCCTAGACCTGAAGCCCTCGCCTCCGCCTTTCTCGACGACATCATCATCGCCATGCTGAGCCGGGGGCTGAGAATTGGGCGGTAATCTTGAATTAGATTAGAAACATAGATAAATCCTGGTTTAAGGTTTGTGTAGGGCTTATAGATTTATGTATTGTATCTAAGCAGATTTAACATTAGGCCCTGAATCAACCCGGCTCCTAGGACGTACGGTTGATGATAGAAATCCTGCATTACCTATAATAAGGAATATGCCATGATTCCCATAGTTTAGGGTCCTTAAGGTCATGCAGGATTTATATCATCAACAGTAGGACCCTAGGCTTGCAACATCCTGTAATGTCCTTATAGCGTTCACTAACCCTAAACCCTAAATAACCCTAAACCCTAAATTCAACCCCCCTGGAGCGGTGGCTGGAGATCTTCATCATGGCGACGGTGGTGCCAGACAAGGCCGCGGTGGGCCAACTACGGTCTGTGCAAGACCGTCGGTCTGTGCAAGACCGCCCCGGGGCCTTTGGTCTGCGCAAGACCATTGGCCCCATGTAATCTAAAGGCCCCCCCACCCTAAGACCCTAAGCTTCAGATTAGTTTGTTCTTTAGGTGTGTTTAGGGCACAGCCGCGGGTTGGAGGTAGGTCTGAGGCATTAGTTGAGGCATAGGCGGTTTCTTATTTTAGCGGCTGTGCTAGGGTAGGGTTGTGTTCCGGTCTGAGCAAGACCGGGAAAAGTAACGGGTCTGAGGAAGACCCAGGCGTGAGGTCTGAGCAAGACCCCGCCCGCAGGATCACATGTGATCCAGTGGACGGACGTGGTCCGCCGCGCAGCTCGTCATCGCCAAAGTAGGCGTCGGGTGCGCTTCTCAGTGGTGGTTACTGCCCGGTATGGCCCCTACAGGGGTGGGACCTTGTTCCCGGCAGATAACTCCCTGGGTCGCTAAATCTCGATGCCCAAACGGCTTGACTTGCTGTGCTGGTCCACCGATGTCCACTGGGTCCTTTGATCCCTGCGCTAGATCGTTTTCAGGTCTGTGCAAGACCAAGCCTCGAGGTCCCCGTGACCAGTCCTGCGCAAGGGCTGGTTCACAAAAAAAAGGGGGTGGGTTCACTGTTTCGGGCATTGGCCGGGCTTCTTTGGAATTGAGTGTTCCAGGTAGTTTACTGGGGCCGTTCATTTGGAGATTTTGGCTTGGGCCACACCCAAGTAAGTTCAGGGATGTCTGGGAGTTTAGTATTTAGGGATTAAGGGTTTAGTAAGGGTTTCAGTAAGGGTCCTGGGTTTAGTTGATGCCCAGGTTTGAGGCTTTGGGATATAATAATCGTAGTTTAATGATAATAATAATCATAATAACAATAAATAATAATAGTAATAATAATAGTAATAATAGTAAATATATATATATATATATATACATATGTATGTATATATATATATATACATATATATATATAGACTGAAGTTGCAAGGGGGATGGGTTGGATTTCAGGGCGAAGTCCTTGTCAATACCCACCACCACTCGATACCAGGTCATCCCTAAACTCTTACTACACCCTTAATTCTAATGTTTACCCTTACAAAACCCCCAAGCCTGAATCCCACTGCACCCTTAAAAACCTTACTATTCAAATATTGAACCCATGCTCTTATCAGGGTGACACAATACTGGTCACTGAATCTTGCATCAAATCTGGACATCAACATGATCCCATATTCTGTACACCCTTCCTCAACCCTAAACCCTAAGTAGTACTAAACCGGCAAACGGGCGGACAAAATCGTTAAACATATATATATATATATATTTTTTTTTTTTTTTACCACCGCGCCTGAGGCCGACCTTGGCGGCTTCTGGTGGGCTTGCTCACTCAGGCCGGACCAATTGGGAGTGCCCCCGCCCCCACCCGCTCACACATTGTCATGCCAGGTCCAACCCGGAGGAGGCTGGCTGATTCTTGCATCATGCACCTGTAGCTTGCTCTTTGTTAGACTTCATGCAGGCCCGTGCTCATGAACAAGTTCTATGTGGGAGGCCTATGCAGGTTTAAGGTTTTTGTGCATTTTGGGAGTGGCTCTTGCTGCAGGTCCGACGATGTCTCCAGCTGGTTGGAGGCATCATCATAGCACAAGGTAGATTCGATGCTGGCTTGAAGACTGCTCTGTCTGGCAGGTCAGTGCACAGCAAGAAGTTCAAGGTCAGAGGCCGATCCGAGTTTAAGGGGCTTTGTTTATTTGTGTTTGGTTGCATTGCTCCTGGCTGCAGGACAGAAGTCTTCAGCTGGTGGGGCCGGAGGAAGGTGGGTCCTCTAGTCATGTAGCATTGTAGCCCACGGACTTCTTGCAGGTCACGATGCATCGTTGAGAAGTTCCAGGTCCGAGGCCAATCCAGGTTTAAAGTTGTTGGACAATTTGTCAGTGTCCCCCTGCTGCTGCAGGTCAACCATTATGGTGCAGTTGGACCGGAGGCATCCTTTGGGAAGGCCTGCTTCGCCTGTTTGCCTCTGCTGTTGTTCTCTCATTTGAGTTGGCAAGAACTGGAGCATGTGTGCCTGGAGCAGTGGTTGAACGAATTCTGCCGTTCTGTACTCAAGACCGGTCGGTGGTCTCATGACACAAGAGGCAGCAACAGCTCATGCATGCCCAGGCCCCGCCCAATAGTAGGTGCTCACATACCCAGGCCAGGTCAGAAAAGGTCAGGCATCGGTCCAATTTCAGGCTCCTCTCAGTCATAGGCCATCCGGTCGGTGTAGTAGGTGCTCTAACCGGGCTGCTGGACATGCAAAAGGTGCTCATGTCTCCAGGTCAGAGGAATTTCAGCATCTAAGGTCAGACCTAGGCATTTAAAAATTCTGCCATGGCGACCTCGTACGTTTCGCCGGTGACTCCGAACATGGTCTTGTATCGTCCGAGAAATTCGGGCGCACCTCGGACCCGGCTCACCGAAAACCAGTGGAATGATGCACTTTGGGTCGTGGCCAGGCTTCATTACGAATATTCAACCGTTTCACGAGCTTCTGGTTGTGGTTCCCGGAAGCCAAGGTGTCGGCCAAAGTACGGGCGCTGGCACCAGACCTTTATGCTTGCCTCGTCAAGCTGGATGTTGATGTTTCAGGATGGATTGACGCTCGGCATTGGTTTAGCCAGGAGAGCTGTTGAGTCATAGTATGTTCACCCCTTGAAGTTGGATTTGACTAAGAACATCTTATCCTTGATATCGCATCCGTCCTCCAACGGGGATGCTCATGCTTTGACCTACAAGTTGGTGAGAGCCTTGTCTGCACTGGGGGTTGGGTGGCTTGCTAGGGTCTATTCCTTCGATTCCCTGAGGACAATTCCTCGACTACGACCAGTCGCACATTTACCAGGACGTCTCGAAGATAATATCGACCTACGTCAGGGAGAGAATGGAGCAGCTGTGTGCCTCGACATTGCATTTATTCATGAGGTCGCACAGCACCCCTATGTCTGTGTAAGTGTGTTTCAACCCGGCCCTGCCAGGTGAGCATCACATATGGTTTTACGGGCAGGACGGCCCAGTGGTCGGAGGAAAAGGCAAAGGCCAGCCGGGCCACAAAGGTGGCAAGGATGCTGGCAAAAAGGGCAAGGCCAAGGACGGTGGCAAGGACCAGCAGCCACAGGAGGAGGAGGAGCAAAAGCAGAAGCGAGCGCAGGAGGAGGAACAAAAGCAGAAGCGAGCACAGGAGGAACAACAGAAAAAAAGGGCACAGGAGGAGGAACAAAAGAAGAGGCAGCTGCAAGAAGAGGAGCAAAAGAAGAAGCAAGCACAGGAGGAGCAGAAGAAGAGGCAGCTGCAAGAAGAGGAGCAAAAGAAGAAGCGAGCACAGGAGGAGGAGCAAAAGAAGAGGCAGGCACAAGAAGAGGAGCAAAAGAAGAAGCGAGCAGCACAGGAGGAGGAGCACAAGAACAGGCAGCTGCAAGAAGAGGAGCAAAAGAGGCAGCTGCAAGAAGAGGAGCAAAAGAAGAAGCGAGCACAGGAGGAGGAGCAAAAGAAGAAGCATGCACAGGAGGAGGAGGAGGCACAGAAGCGGCTAGAAGGCCAGAAGAAGGTGCGATTCAGCGAGCATCAGCCAGAGCAGCGGTCGGAGGTTGGTGAGGAGAGGTCTGAGGAGGTGGATGACAGTGATGACAGCTTCCTTCGCCATGTCCAAGAGGCGGAGGAACAGCGTCGACAGAGGGACCAAAAGGAGGAGGAGGAGAGGTGGCAGAAGGATATGGACACAATCAATGCCACTTTGGAGGAGGCGGCACAGGCGAAGCAGATCGCACAAGCCCAAAAACAAGCGGACAAGCAGAGGAACAGGGCCGCCAGAGAGATTTGGGAGGAGCAGCAAAGGAAGCAGGCCGAGGAGCGTTTACGTGAGTATCAAGCGAAGAGAAACCTCATTGATGAGGAGGAGAAAAAACACCAGGATCAGGCCGGGTCCGAGGAGACAAAAGACGAGGAGGCGAAGGGGTCAAACGAGGAGTGGTCGGAGGAGGCTTGGCGCTCTTACCGGTGGTATAGCTGGGATTGGAAAGACGAAAACTGGTCAAAGGACAGGTCGGACACTGGAGGCTGCATGCCATGTATTCCAGTCATGTCGGCATGGGTTTGTGTATTGGCTACCTTGCACCTGCAGGTGACATGTCTTGGAAGTGCTGGCAGACATGGGACGAAGAGAAGAAGGAGGAGGAGCAGGCCGAGCAGCAGGACCAGCCTGAGTTGTCTGGTTGACAAAGACAATTGAATCTTGGCAGCATTTGTCTGTGCTGCAGCATGCCAGTGTGCAGGACTTTTGCTTGTGAGTGATTCCTTCTGTTCCAGGTAATGGCTGCTGGCCCGACTACACGACTCCAGAAGGAGTACAGCTTTTGGTCAGCAGCGGTGAAAAACGGCAATGGCTTGTCTTGCAGTGCTCTTCACTGGGCTTGTCAGCAAGTTATTGAATTGGTGCCTTCGGGTTCCCTCTTGGCAGGTCTGGTACCTTTGCGACGGGCTGAGCTGTGTCAGGATCTTGCACTGCCATGGCTGTTTCTGGCAAAGCTCATCTTGGGCCTTGTGCAGGTCGGTCTATGGGGAATCCATGGTCCATTGGAGGCAGAGGATTCTGTATCCTTCTGCTTTCCTCTTGACGGGTGTTTTGTCTGTCTTCTTTGCCGGGTACATCACAGGCCTGTGTTGGTGCCTCTGCCTCTTCTGGTGTTTCATGTGATTCTGTCTTGCGGAGGTTGGTCTTCTGTGCGAGTACATCACGGTCCGAGAGGACGGGCTTGGCCCCTTGAAAGTGTTTCTCTTCTTGGAGCCGGTCTCACAGGTCGGTCTTCTGCTCTGGACGCCAGATTCCTAGCACTAGCAGTTTATGGGTGCTCAGAGGCTGTGTTGCTTCATAATTTGGTTGTTGCCTCCAGGTCCGGGTCCAGGACACGTGTGAGGAGGCTTTACTTTGGTTGCTTGCAGAATCGGCGCGAGTCTCGGGGACTTCAGATTCTTTGTTAGTCTTGGAGAGCAGATGTGGGCAAGTGTGCATGCAGCATTGCACCAGCAGGGGCATGGGCACATTTCGGTTGAATGGGCTCAAGAATGGAGGGCCTACCCGGGTCAGATCGGGTCTCAGGTCCGAGTGTGTCCTCTGGGCTGCCCCGTAGTGCGCAATGCCCGGGGGAGATCGTGAGAACCGCCGCAAAAGGAAGATAGAGGAGCGTCTGGAAACCGAGCGTGTCCCGGCCGTCAAAACATCACATGTTATTTGCTGTGTGTCTGCTTCAATCTGCAGTGGTACCACTTTCATTTTCTGGTTCTTTGAATCCAAGGTGAGCAGGACCGAACACATGAAAGGCAGCAGAATGCCCTCATGTCGGCAGCGGTTTCTCAAGGAGCCCTACAATTTCAGGCAGGGTATGTGCCTTGGCTGCCTCAGGACCTTGACTTTTCATTTGCCCATCATCTCCTGGTCTATTTGCTGCATATTCGCCCAGGACCGCGGATATGAAGCAGGCTTTGCTGCTGGAAAGGAGCAAGGCCTCCAGCATGGCTTCGCCAAGGGCGTGAAAAACATCGAGCAGCAAACCCTGTTCAAGGGCTGGAGCAAGGGTGTGTCAGAGTCTTTGGGCTGGAATAGACAAGTGACTGCCCAAGTGTTTGCCACGCACGAGTACAAGCAGGCCAAGGAAGAGGCCGAGGCACACCGCATCTCCATGGCTGCAATTGTTGCCGACGAGGAAGCACATGAAGCAGCATCGTCTTCCTGGGAGGGCCACGGCAAATCCCAGGCCAAGGGCAAAAGCAAGGACAAGAAGGGCAAGAAGGGCTCGCCCGATGTGAAGCAGTCCGGCACCAACAAGGGCAAGGACGCCAAAGGCCAAGGCAAGAAGGGCAAGGTCGGAGATCAGCCATCGGTGCCGAAGGTCGGGCAACAGTCCGTGCCAATCTTCTCCAAACAGTCCCTGCCCAAGGGCAAGGACACCAAAGGCCAAGGCAAGAAGGGCGAGGTCCGAGATGAGCCATCGGTGCCGAAGGTTGGAGATGAACAGCCCATGGCGGCCTCCAAACAGCCCCCGGCCAAGGGCATGGACAGCAAAGGCCAAGGCAAGAAGGGCGAGGTCGGAGATGAGCCATCGGTGCCGAAGGTCGGAGGCGAACAGTCCATGGTGGCCTCCAAACAGCCCCCGGCCAAGGGCATGGACAGCAAAGGCCAAGGCAAGAAGGGCGAGGTCGGAGATGAGCCATCGGTGCCGAAGGTCGGAGGCGAACAGTCCATGGTGGCCTCCAAACCCCTGGCCAAGTACACCAAAGGCCAAGGCAAGAAGGGCGAGGTCCGAGATGGGCCATCGGTGCCGAAGATCCAAATTGATCAGTCCATGGCGGCCTCCAAACAGCCCCCGGCCAAGGGCATGGACAGCAAAGGCCAAGGCAAGAAGGGCGAGGTCGGAGATGAGCCATCGGTGCCCAAGGTCGGAGATGAGCCATCGGTGCCCAAGGTCGGAGGCGAACAGTCCATGCCGGCCTCGAAACAGCCCCTGGCCAAGGGCAAGGGTGAGGGGCAGTCTGGCGAGGAGTAGGTCCAGGAGAGCTGGTTCACAGTCGACACAGCCTCGGTGGACTCAAAAAATTTGCCTTTCTGAGTGAGCGAGCCTGCCTGCCTGCGCAGCCAGGGTGTGCATGTGAAAGGGCATGAACGGTTCATTTCTCATTTCACCCAGGTCGGATCAAGCAGGTGTCCCGATTTCGTTGGCGCCCTGGCTGTTAGGCATGCACTGCACAGCCTTAGTACACCTGGTACTGGACATTAACAGGATGACCGTGACATCGTGCTTGACTTGGTTGGGGCCCTGGCCGTTTGGCACAGCTTTCTTCCATGATACTATCTACCCAGGTCTCATGAGCTTGGATTGGTGAGGTCAGAGGAGGACATGGGCTGCATGTCCACCGACGAGTTGCAGTTTTGTCATCAAGTTCCGAGACAGGACGGTCTGATATTGGCCTGCTCCGGAAAGTCGCTTGTACAAACGTGGTCAAGGCCTCGCTAGATGGGAGAAGGTGCTCTTTGCTTGTGGATGTTTTAGATCTGCCTCTTGGCAGGTCTGGTGCCTTTACTGCTTCCCGAAAGGCCGGGCACTCAGTAGAATTATTGGGGCAATGTCGGCTTTGTCCCATTGCCCAGCCAAGAGTAGGGTCTTTGCCTTGGGGGTCTGTTGAACTTCGTTGACTTGGCTAGGTCAGAGGAGTCTCTCGTGGAGCAATGTGGTCTGGACTGCACGTCCAGCCGTCGAGCTTTGTACTCAAGCCCAGATTTCACTGCAAAGTCAGCCTTTCACTTTGCAGATGTGGTGTCAGATGCATTGCCTTGCTCAGCTTGTCTTGGATAGCTTTCGATTCAAGCAGGTCTGACGTGCTGTAGAAAATTACCAGAAGTCGGAGGCATGGCACAGACGTTCTTTGCCGTTGTCCCCAGTGTCGACTTGCTCTTCGAGGACAAGGCTGTTCTGAAGAAGGGCTTGACCTTTCACCGGTTCGACATGGATGCGAACTTTGCTGCTTGCCTGATGATGTGAGTTGTTCAGGCTGCTGCTTCTGCTGCTGAGCTGCTGCTGCTGCTGCTGCTGCTTCTTTATCTAAGTGTTGTATACCTCATGCTACTCAGACTCATGCTGGTCAGAAGCTGAGGCTCGCATTCGTGCAAATGCCCGCCAACTGGGATTGAGTGTTTCCATGTCAAGCGGTGTGGACCGGGAGGCTATCGAGCGCATCCCGAAGGCCAGGATGACGGCGCTCCTTGGGCAGAGGATCTCTGTGGTCAGTTGCCGACTGGGCCCCAGGGCCCAGTCGGCACTGTCTCAGTCCGACTTGTTGCCCAATGCCGGTGGCTTCACCTTGAACCGTCCAATGACCGCTTTGTCGGACGGTCCCCACCTACACATCACAGACAGAGACTCGCCACAGATGTGCTGAGTTATCTTGGTGTACTGTACTCCTGTGTTTTGGCATTCTTGAAATCTGTCCTGACTCAGGTATGTTCAGCTCTCTGAAGGTCAGACGTGGGCTCCTTCTTTCAACGAGGTCCGAGGAAGTGACTCCATTGCCATTGACTCCTACCGCCCAGGCTCCGTCCTCTTCGACTGGGTCACATTTTACATACTATATGCTGAAGAAACACGAGCCAAGGCATTGGCCCCCTTCCACAGCAGAAGACATCGAGAACATCTTTGTGGACATCTTGCCGTGGCTACGCTTCAACACCAAGTCTGCCAAGCAGTTCATGGCCAAGGAGGGTGATACATCGCTCGTTCTGTTCAACTCCGAGGTCGATGCAGCGGCTGCAGGTCGCATGTTCACTCGAGGTCTTCTTGGCCGGCGCTGCTCTCTTTTGTGTATCAAGACGTCTCCCTTGGTCGGAGGTCAGATTCACTATGATGTAATCCCAGAGTCTGAGTCCTTCCTGCCGTACTCTGTGGTCAGTGGTACGGTGTCCGATCTTTGCGGCTTCTTCGAAGCAGCACAAGTGACATCGATGGCAGTGTCCCTGGTGTTCGTCGGTTCCGAGGGCGACGGGTCGGAGGTGCAAGAGCAGGACATTGCCCAGCTTTGTGAAGAAGTGCAGGAGAGCCAGTGCCTGGGTCATATGAATAAGATTGGCAAGGTCATGCTGCAAATGATTTGTTGGGAAGAGTTCATAACAACACTGACTGCTCAGGAAGCGCCGCAAGATCACACGTATGCAAGAAGAGCTTGAAAAGCTGACGGGTGAGTCTGAGTCGAAGCCCAAGGATGGCAACTAGTTGGTCGGAGGTTTGCTGGCCTTCAGCACTTTATGTCTGTATGCATTGTGTTAAGACTTCTTCGTCATACATGTGGATTCCAGGCCGGCAGGATCGACCCATCATTTTTGCATCATGAGTCAAAATCAATCCCCAACTGCAAAAGAGAGATGCAAGTGGTGGGCTATGATTACCATCAGTCTCCTGGATCTCACATGCCAGGTATGAGTCACTCTCACATGTGAGTGTTCAGTGATCATTCCGGTTCGAGCATCTAGCAGGCCAAATCCACAGTCTGTCGGAATGGTCCGCCATGTGCAAAGGGCGAAAACAGTGTCATTGTCACAGCCTTTGCCTAGCAGGCCAAATCCGCAGTCTGTCGGAATGGTCAAGCATGTGCAAAGGGCGAAAAGAGTGACATCATTGTCACAGCCGCAGAGCGACATCCGCATCAAGACCGAGAAGAAGACAGTCAAGACCGAGGTCGGAGTCGTGAAACTTGAGAAGCACGGCAAGGGGTCGGAGGTCATGGTCAAAAGCGAGAAACCGAGCAAAAAATACAGACGCAATGTCGAGACGGACATAAAGAAGATGCAGGTGCGAGCAGGACCATGCTGTTCAAAGGCAGCCTTCCGGCGTTGTGTCCTCAGTGTGGTGGACGAGATTGGAAGCAAGGTCAGAGTTTCACCCGATGCCATCGACAAGCTTCAGATCGCGTCGGAGGCTGGGGTCCGAGTCTGAATTATCATCACTCCGAGAAGCACTCGACATGTCATGAGCTCACTCTGCAGGCATTAATGACCAACTTCGCGCGCTCCCGTGCTCATATGAGGTCACTTCCGGCCTTGGTAGCCCTTGCAAATAGTTTGCCCGAAGATCTGCGGCAGGCACTGCTGTCCAGGTAGAACCGGTGATTGTTGGACCTGCTCTTCAACAGTCAAGGACCTTAAAAACCAGAGGTCACACATGCCAAACCCTGAAAGCAGTTCATCGTTTCTCACACTTTTTTCAGGAGGGCAGGTCTGCAGATTCCACACAAAGGTGTCGGATGGGTTTATACGGGTCTGGGCACTGTCTTGGTCAGTGGCCTGTGACACAAGCTTCCTGAGTCCTGGGGCTGGTCGGAGGCAAAATGCATAAGTGCTGCTGCAAGTCCCGTCTGTGCTCTAGGCTGCTACATCTGTGCATGGGTCATGCCTTCCCTGCTGCCAGGCTGTGTGCCTAACAGAACACTTTCGGCCAGGGACCGAGTGGTTTTGCTCCTTCAAAGCACTTGAAGTGTGCTTGCAGAAGCTTCTGTGTGAATTCCGGACATGTTTTTGTGGAACCAAGTCGACCTGTGGCAGTCTCCAGAAGCACATTTTGGCTTTTTCTGCTCCTGGTTGGCATCAGTGTAAACCTCTTGAACAGGTTTTGCAACCATCAGAATCCTTTAAATTCAAGTTTGGAGTTTAGGGTTTAGCAAATCAGAGACAAACAAAGAAAGCAGTGTTCTTTTAGTTTGGTGCTTGAAACCGACCAAATCGTGCTTTTGGAGCCTCCAAAAGCACGTTTTGGCTTGTTCTGCTCTTATTTGGGACAGTGCAAACCTCCTGAACAGGTTTTGCAACCATCAGAAACAAGCAAAGAAGGCAGTTTTCGTTTAGTTTCGTGCTTGGAACCCACCAAATCGTGCTTTTGGCGCCTCCAAAAGCACATTTTGGCTTGTTCTGCTCCTATTTGGGACAGTGCAAACCTCCTGGGCAGGTTTTGCAACCACCAGAATCGTTTAATTTCAGGCTTAGGGTTTAGGGTTTGGTGAATGAGAAACAAGCAAAGAAAGCAGTTTTCTCCTTAGTTTGGTGCTTGAAACCGACCAAATCGTGCTTTTGGAGCCTCCAAAAGCACGTTTGGGCTTGTTCTGCTCTATTTTGTGACAGTGCAAACCTCCTGGGCAGGTTTTGCAACCACCAGAATCGTTTAATTTCAGGCTTAGGGTTTAGGGTTTGGTGAATGAGAAACAAGCAAAGAAAGCAGTTTTCTCCTTAGTTTGGTGCTTGAAACCGACCAAATCGTGCTTTTGGAGCCTCCAAAAGCACGTTTTGGCTTGTTCTGCTCTATTTTGTGACAGTGCAAACCTCCTGGGCAGGTTTTGCAACCACCAGAATCGTTTAATTTCAGGCTTAGGGTTTAGGGTTTGGCAAATAAGAAGCAAGCAAAGATAGCAGTTTTCTCCTTAGTTTGGTGCTTGAAACCGACCAAATCGTGCTTTTGGAGCCTCCAAAAGCATGTTTTGGCTTGTTCTGCTCTATTTTCTGACAGTGCAAACCTCCTGGGCAGGTTTTGCAACCACCAGAATCGTTTAATTTCAGGCTTAGGGTTTAGGGTTTGGCAAATAAGAAACAAGCAAAGAAAGCAGTTTTCTCCTTAGTTTGGTGCTTGAAACCGACCAAATCGTGCTTTTGGAGCCTTCAAAAGCATGTTTTGACTTGTTCTGCTCCTATTTGGGATGAGCACAAACCTTTTGGGCAGGTCTTGCAACCGTCAGAATCATTTAGTGTCAGGTTCAGAGAGTTTAGGGTTTAGCAAATCAGAAACAAACAAAAGAAAGCAGTTTTCTGCTAGTTTGGCACTTGAAACCTACCAAATCGTGCTTTTGGAGCCTTCAAAAGCACGTTTTGGCTTGTTCTGCTCCAATTTGGGATGAGCACAAACCTTTTGGGCAGGTTTTGCAACCGTCAGAATCATTTAATGTCAGGTTCAGAGAGTTTAGGGTTTAGCAAATCAGAAACAAACAAAAGAAAGCAGTTTTCTGCTAGTTTGGTGCTTGAAACCTACCAAATCGTGCTTTTGGAGGCTCCAAAAGCACATTTGGGCTTGTTTTGCTTTGTTTGGGATCCGTGCAAGCCTCGAGGCAGGTTTGGCAAATCAGGAAGTATCTTGTTTACTTAGGCAGGCCTTCCAGCAGCCCGTGATGGAGGCAGAGTCGATCATCATCCTTGTTGTTCAATGCTTCTTTGGCTTCATGAATGCAATCTTTGGCACGGACAGGCACCATGTCATAGACTGCTTCATGGCTTGGCCAGGAAGCCGTGGCCTCGGCTTTGCAGCTCCTTGCACATGAGTGGGGTCGCTGCAAGCAGAACATGTCACCAGAATTTGTGCCGCTGCATCTTACCGGAAGCTTGCAGCACAGCCCCGGCTTTAAGGACATTGGCCACCTTGAGAGACTTAGGTTCAAACTTACTACCTGCCACTTATTAGTTTGGCCACTGGCCATTTGTATGGGTTAGGCAAAACCTGTCGCCATGGATGCTTCGGGCACAAATGCTGGAGGCACCTCATGACGAAAATGATTGCTGCCAATTCAATCACTCCAAACCCATCGGTTTGACCCAAACAGCTCCAGGGTTTCAGGATTCACTCAGGACTAGCTGCCAACTGAATCTCCAAACTAAGTGCCTTCCC